>CAJNYU010003538.1:0-13700 GCA_905331475.1 Rotaria socialis
CTTAATTCATTCCTATCGCTATTTAATTTTTCTGTTGTTGTTGTTGTTATCGATGATAATGCTTGATACATCAACTTTTTGAAAGCTATATTTTGTTTTGTTAAATAATTTGGAATTATTTCTAATTGATCATTGATTTCTTTCACTATCATGATAGGATCTTTTTCAGTTGTTGTACTAGTTGATAATTGACTCATTTTTTCAGATCTATTTGGTTCTTCTATTTCCTAGAAATTATATAGATATATTAGAAATATAATCGATTTAAATTTATTTAAGACTTACATCCAATTTTTCATTGACTTTAATTTTCTCTTTAATATTCCATGGAAGATCAACTGACATTTTATCGAGATTTTGCAAAGTTTCATCCTATAATAAAATGGAAAATACTTGTTAAAATAAAAAGGACCATATGACAAAAAAATTTACTATTACCTGTTGTTGTTGTTCTTCTTCTTCTTCATTGTACGAATTTGTATTCTTTGTTGTCATCGTTAATAGAAAGACGAAGAGTTATATCTGAAATTTAAAAAAAAATGAATTCAACAAACAAATGAGCATGTGGTGATGTTGTCATAATTACTTGAAATCGAATGAGAATAATAGAAGGTAAATTCCTAAATAGTATGATATAATCTAGAACAATAACAATCTAGTTATATATATGAATTTCCAGCTAGATGAAAAGAAAAAAAAAGAAACATTTCTATTAGATATCTATATAGATGTAATAAAGAAGAGGTCAGTATTAGTGAGAGGAGGGGGTATTGATAAATTTCATGATGACTTGTGTACGTTGTTCGATAGTGACGAGGCGTGCTTCAATAATGGCACACATAACCAAGCCATCTGATGAGATCCTTAAGCAAGATCGAAACCGATCATGGCAGCTTATTCACATCCACACCCACACCCCAATTTTTTTATTCTTTTTAGCGGAATATATGATAAACCTGTGATAAAAGTTTCAGGCCTTAATCATGTGCTGTTCGTGAGAAAATAGTACTTTACTCGAAAAATGTCCCGACAGATTTGTTTTGGTTCCAAATATCCCAACAGATTAAACTCAATCTACTAAAGATGATATTAATAGTAAATGCAGATTTTCTTTTTCTGTTTAAGAGAGTAAAGCAAGAGAAATCTTTTGATATAAAAACTTTTTTCTAGGAGCCGTATGAATGAAATAAAAGATTAAAATTAAGATAGTAAGGGTCATGTTAATGGTGTCACGCGCACGTTTAAGCTTTTATTTATAGGCATATATATGTGTTGATAAATTTCCACATACGCTCCTTTGATTTTCCTTTTCACAGGCTTTCGATTGATATATAATAACAATATACTAGTTGTTACTAAAAGATTTCTTTTGTGAAAATACTTCTAAAATTATTTATCTTATTATGTTAAGAAATCTGGAAAAATTTGCATTTTTAATATAAAATTGATTTTTTCTGAAACCAAGAGCCTGACAGCTGGAAAAATATCTGATTTACATACAATCAATGAAGCTCTATCCAATGCACAAGTCAATTGTCCTTCAGTCACTTTTTTTTCGATTTTTTTCTTCAAATCGTACAATCCCAGCGCAACTCACTCATATGTCTATTCGAACTATTTTACCCTACAACAAAAGAAAGACATGTATGGTTTCCCTCAACGAAATTTGGATGCCTGAAAGAACAGCAATTTTTTTGCCGAGACTTTTTTCACAGGAGTAAATCAAAGCGTCACGTGTTTGTAAAAGAAAAAAAAAGCAAATTCAGTCGACTGTTTGTCATGTTAATTTATTCGTCGTCACACAGTCGACATTTCTTACATTGTAGACATCTTTCTGGCACCATAGTTTCCGAGTGAATTTGTGGGCTGATTGAATATGGCGCAGTCAACATCGCTTCAACTTGTTTGGCTCGATGCCAATATTGATAGAGATATAAATAGAGAATTTTGGACGAAAATCCTTGAAATTTATCCTGATGCAATGAAATTTGATGACCAAGATGAATGTTTACGATTTTTAGGATACGGTGCAGATGATCCAAGGCGATTTATCTTAATTTTGAGCGGTATTATAGCTGAAAAATTAGTGCCTGATATACAACGGTGCGAAAATATCTTGTCCATTTATGTTTATTGTGCAAACATATTCAAGCATGAGGGGTGGTCAAGGCAATATGAAAAAGTAGAAAAGTAATGATATTATGTTTTTTATATGTTCATTATCAATATAGGTCACCGTCCTTACTTCAGCTGAAGAAGTGTTGAGAGGAATCAAGTCCGATCAAAACCGTTTTCGGTAGAAACAAAGTGTGGGTCTACGAAGCATTCAATAGATTTCCAATAATCCAGTCTATGATAATCGAGCACTGATGCAAAATACTTTTGACATTTCTGCCTAATAAATAAAAGAAAGAACTATGCGTTTGAAGAACATTCTGTAATCATAATATGATTTGTATGACAATGAAAGATGATGATTCGATGATATTTCGAGAAAGATTTCCTCACTTTAAAGTCGATGTGTTAGGCAAATCTGACGATTCTTGAGTTAATTATTCACGAAAGGAAATCTTCTAGGTTGTGTTGGTGGGTGTGGGCTCTTGTGGGTATGGGTTATAACAAGAGTAAGAATGATACTCACACCTACATCCTCAGATCATCGATCGATCGATATATATATATGTATGTCGGTGGTGAATGAGAAAACAAAAATAAAAAGGAAACTAAGGCTCTGAACAAACTGACTAATTCAAAGTGAATTAAGAAAAACGAATGGTCTTTTTGCATAACAACGCGAACAGTACAGGGTGTCCGGAAAATCACTGACCAAAATTTGTTTCATATATCTTTGCTGTTTCATTTAACATTATCAACAATTTATTTTTTAAATGATAGATGAATATACCGAGTTTTTATTTATCCGAGCCACTTTCGATACTAACCTGCAAAACTATTGTCTTTGATCGAAATACAAAAATTTTGCTATTTTTGTGTGATGTGAGTAGTTCAAAATTTGATGATGTTTTTTCTTGAGGGTGTGACCAGCTACCATTATCTATAGATTCGTTTTCGCATGTTTGAACGTTAATTTTTTTTGATATTATTTTTAGAGATATATCTGAAAAGAAAAGAAAGTTAGAAGTTGATTGAAAATTTGATTGGATTAAATTCCGAATCAGTCGAAAGATTTTTATTTATTTTATAGCATGTATGAATAAATTATTGATTTGAATTTATTTTCGAAATGTTTATGATTCTTCTTTTATGGTTTGGTTGATTAATCGTCCGAAGTGGAGAAACTTGCTTGTCATTAATATTCGGTCGATACGGGCTCGGTGATAGTTGAAGTTTGCTGTACGCTGGGTTTGGGTTTTTCGAGTTTTTCTAAATAATAGTAGTAAAGGAAGTGTTTTAAACTTTTTTTAATAAAGAAATGATATAAATAGTTTTTTGTTAGAGTTGTTTGACTTACTTTTGGTTATGGATGGCTGAGGGTGTGGGTGTGGGTGAAGACAAGATCCACAACTGCACCCACACCCACACCCACGCCCTATCCGAATATAAAAATTACTTGTCTCAAATTGTTCATTTATAGTGATCATATATTAAAAGTACTTTGTAAAACTATTTTTGACCAGTGGAATATATAAATGTCGAATATTTCTTAGTATTGAAAAAGGCAATGTCTGACAAACTTTCTTATCCAATACTATTTCTTGGGCAAGTTTTTAATTTTCATATTTTTTGTAGTATGGCAATTGCCACCAATTGCCCTCTGGTGGCCCGCCAATGATTGTAGTCAACCATTATTTACATTGTTTTATCTGAAATCATTTTTACCAAGCATGATGCATATCTATATTAGAATTATGTTAAATTTTATGGTTGATACCACCATCTGTTGAATACTGTTACGATTAGATAGACCATTCACTCTAAAAAAAATAGGTTTTCCACCGAACCCTGGAAAAAGGTTCGTTAGATTTGAAAAAGCATCCAAATGCATCATACTGTCTGAAAAACACTTCTTTTTTTCCACGGAACCTTTTGCTACGAAACCTTTTTTAAGTTCCGTACATTAGAAAAAGGTTTCGCGAGAAAAATGCGAAACATTTAGTGTTCAGAATTGAATTCTATGGTTTAGTATAAAACCATTGGGGTTTAGTAAGAAATCATTAGAATTCAACTCTGAACCCTAAAGGTTCCGTATTTTTCTTGCGAAACCTTTTTCTGATGTACGGAACTTAAAAAAAGGTTTCGTAGCAAAAGGTTCTTCCCGTGTATCCAGGGGAAGAACCTTTAAAGGTTCCGTGGAAAAAAGAAGTGTTTTTCAGACAGTATGATGCATTTGGATGCTTTTTCAAATCTACCGAACCTTTTTCCAGGGTTCGGTGGAAAACCTATTTTTTTTAGAGTGTTGTACATAGAAGTGATAAGCGAAATAATTTTAGTTTAGAACGTTATTTATAGATGGCATGGGATTTTCTTCATATATACGTATATTATGTTCAATATAGTCAATATAAAAAATTGTTTAACTTTTAGGTATTTCTTCAAATTTGTATTTCTAGAAAAATTTTAAAGTGTAAAATGAATTGGACTTATGAACAAGTAATTGAATGGTGTAAATTAGGGGTGGGCCATTTTTTTTAACGGAGCTTAATTAATGACATTAATTAATGTCTTCCATTAGACATTAATCTTAATGGTTGATGCTTTCTAAGAAAAACTTAATTCATTAATGTTAGCTCTCGTTTTGGGGATTATGTAGCAATGATAGAACTAATATTTAGTCTGCCAAAAATAGAGAGCTAAACATGTTTCAATAATAGGTTTTTGTTGTCCTATCATATATAGAATATATTAAGTATCGAGTATTCGATACGATAGAACATCAACAACTGCGCAATAGCGAACGAAAATCAATCGCGAGGATTAGTCATAGTCGAAAATATTACGTAACAAATCAAAATAGAGATCATAACAACAGATAACAGGAATAAACGTTTAGCGTCAGTGAGTGCCATCTACTGACGCTAACACCTTCCTCTTCCAGGAAGGTAGCCATGCGAGACTTCTTCGCACTGGATTGAGGAAGTCGAAAAAAGGATCACATATCGATTATATAATACGAAACGAAAAAAGAAAAAAAAGGAAGTTAGATAGATACACCAACACAAGTAACATAAACTATTAGAAAAAGGTAGACAAATAACAACAACAGTGTGTATAAACGAAAACAAAAAAACAAAACGAAACAAGTAACATGAGTGCTTATTATCGATGAACTCGAAAACATTCTATGTAACTATTTTTCCTGAAAAGGTTAGTTTGTAAACGTTTAGTAATCTTTTTTTTCTCGTTTTATATGATATAGTTTTCCGTGCCCTATGTGTCATTCTATTATAGATATATAATCGAAGGTCATTTGTTCGAAATAGATAAATATTAGAATAATATCGATAACTATTAGGAATGTATAATAACTCTGGAAGATGATCAACTCGTTTAGTCGATTCAATTATATGACTCTTCCTACTCCTGTGCACCTTCGAATTCTTNAATACATTATCGACTGGTGTATATTGATGTGTAATTAATTTAATGGCTTCTTGTGCACAACATCCACCAATAAATGCTGAAATAGAATGAAGCTCTGATGCACCATATCGACATAATTCTTCAACTGTATTTTCTCGTAGACAAATAAATCAAACAGAATTTTTAAAAATCGATTCTTTATCATTTATTGATGAATTAAACACCCATCATATATCAAATAAAGATATTTGTTCGACATATTTTCTTTATTCTTATGTGAATCGATGTCCTTTCTCTCTTCCATTAATGATATCAGTTCTCATTACCAATGAAATATTCATATATAACAAAGACTATGTTCATCTAGTTCGGCGTCTATTGATAAAAGAAACAAAGCTCGATATGTTCGCTTCTTGATAGGTTATACCTTTCAGTTTACATATTCAAGATTTATAAATTGATTTAAGAACTGTGAGGTGTAAGGAATTCATCTCTGTCCTATTTCTATTATCGGTTAACTTGCTCATGGACTATTATTATACGAGTTGTGAATTCTTTGCTCAATGTGCTACAAGTAAGTTCTCTATAAAAACAAAAAAAAACATTTTCTATTCTTATTGTTGGTTAAGTTAGAATACTAGTTATACTTGCCTTTTTTCTTTTGTGTGTTCTATCCTTGATAACTTCTGATAATACGAGTTCATCAATGAATGATGAAATATAATTCGAGTTAGAAATTAACAGTTACGAGCAAAACCATTACTCGTGATCGAATTCATCAAAGATCATGACGATCCATTAATCTCTAATTATTTTACATAAAAATTGTATGAAAATAAAGACAAAAGTTGAGATTATCATGTAAACGATGAACTTCAGACATTTAAAAATAAATTTTAGTTGATTAAAGTTTGGCAAAAAGACACGAATTTATTTATTCATATCCATTACAGATTGTCGGTGTATTCTAATTGCATAATAAGCATGCCTCTATCTCTAGAGCAACTATGAGTCGGATTATCTATCCGCTCGGTTATTATTGAAAATGGTCATGTCATTTTTGACTTAACCAATACGATGTGGTTTGATACAAATAACAGCTGAGAAAATATTTAGGATATATTTAGACAATATATTCGAATATAAATTGATTTAATACTTTTCTCGACCGGTACTTCTGTAGAAAACGTCTTTGATACGTTTAAAAAGAAAGATCCTTTATCAGAAAATATCATTCCTTTTATCATAACCTTAATATTTTTGTTACTTGTTAGCCTATGACTAACTTTATGCGCAACGAATGTTTAATTTGTAGTCAATAATTTAAAAACAATAAAGAATCCAATATAATAAATCAATAAATCATTTCTCAATTAATGAATGATTATCTTATTATAATTCGCATAGAAACGAAATCATAAATTTTTTCTAACATAAAAATAGTGATGACAATCAACATGAAACTTGAATTATATGGAATTTTTAGTAGATTTGCAATTCATTTGTATTTGTATTTTCTGATAATAACAGTTAGACTCTGAGTTTATTTAGCGATTACAAACGTAGAAAAAAAACTAACTGACGAACAAGTTCAATATTTACATGAACGTAAGCATATATATTATATTTTCATTCTTTTCAATACAAAATTGAGCAAAGTAGATTATACGATGAATCAAATTCCCGAGCCAATAGAAATTGACGCAATAGCTAAACAATGGAACATTGGGGATTTTGATTTGTCGGTCAGTGTATGTTTTGTTCTATCGAATTGATATTGAAAGTTGTTTATTTACAGAATTGTTTTTTTTCTCGATACATGCTTGAACGCGCTGTTGAACAACGTCGATTTGAAGCAAAAATGATTGCAGCTTAGTTTCAATATGAATTTCTTCTTTTTAACTTCTTGCAAATCTCACCAATCTGTAATTACAAGTTCAAATTTATTTGTAATCTCTGCGGAGATGTTTAATAAAGTCAAAAAATTGTTTATGCTCAAATGACTGATACATTTATCCCTTTTTGAATACTAATTATACGGTGGTTGGTGAAATAAAAATGGATTAGTCTTAATTTGATTGTATCAAGTTGAGATTAATTTATACTATATTTCATCTGCATTGTTATTGATATTTGTTGATGAGTGTTATTGAATAAGTATATCAGAATTATTTGAGTTATTTTTCAATATTTCGGTACTTCTACACGACATGCACCGCTTACATGAGAACAATGAGAAAGTGAAAAAACTAAATAGTACATCGCTTCAATCATTATAGAGCAGAGAAATTTAGATGGCGTGATCAGTAGAGAGAAAGATGTTTAAGAAAATAAGAGAACAGAAGTATGACAAGAATAAATTACGATCAGAAAATTGAAGAACAGAAGATATAGATGTGTGAACCTTATCTTTGCTGACACACTCGCAGACACGTTCTTATTAATTTTATTTGATTGAACAACAAAAACTACATCTGTACTCTCTTAGCTATGTAGTTATACCATCTCTCATTGTCTCTTATGTTTAATGGGTTATGTAATGCGTCAATTGTTTTTTTTTGCTTCCTGTTATTGTGATAGGTGGTGCATGTCGTGTAGGACTGCCTTCAAAATAATTTTCTATATATGATATGTAAAAAATTATAAGCATTTTTGTTAGATATAACATCATCAAGTTTTTATTGTGTCTAAGAAGGAAAAAGTACTATAGTGCATTCTGTTTATATTGGAAGATGATATTAACATTTTGAAGAGAAGTGTTTTTAATAGGAAATATACAACTGGAACTGTTTGATTGAGAAAAAGTAGTTTGAATAATTAGTAAACGACTGCATTTAATATGTTCGTGAATTAATAATTAGTTTAATTGTTCTATGATCTTTCGATTGCTACTTTTTATTTAATTTAATAGTTTCAAAAGAATCAAGTTATACCAAAAGAAATGATTAATTAAACACAGGTATAACTTTTTAATTGGTATGAATTAAAATAAATTTGTTCGAAATATAAACGATAGTGTTATGAACGAATTAATTATTAGTTTAGATTTACATCGAATAATTCAATTGGAATTTTGCTTTTTTTTTTTAATAATAAAAGAAACATTATAATAAATAATTAATGTAAATGAAAAGATGAAAATTTTCATTAAATTATTTTTTCATTGAAATTTCTTAACGCTATAATAATTTTATTATTTTTATCGATAAATTGAAGGTCAGTGAAAAAAACGTTATTTTTTTACATTTCCTTTCAAAACAATTACATTTACAATAATTAGATAATTTATTTCAACTTATTTCAATATTTTTACAGATTGAAGTAAAGATGAATTATTTCTTTTATTTAAATTTGATAAAAAAAATGATTAAGGAATATAAAGACAAGAAATCCAACAAAAAGCATTACCAAAAACTAAATATAACGGAAATACAAGTCATTTCAAAACTTCACTATCTATTCTTGAATGAAGAAAACTATAGATATGATATCTTCAACATATTTCTAGTGTCAATAACATTGAATAAGTCGATCAGTTGATATCTTTAAAAAAGACCTATATGTGTATGTCTTAATGAAAACCAGAAGGGATATATGATCATACATTTAATCAATTGGAGAATAGTATAATAGGATATTCAATTTATGACTTGTAATAAAGGACTTGTCTAGTTCTCTATTGATAACACTTTAAATTATCTTTCCATCAAACATAGCTTTATTTTAATTAAAAACGAATATTAAAATTTGAATGATAAGATCATTTTTTCTCTTTATTTTTTCAATATGCTAAGATAAAATGAGATACACTAGAGCTCTTTTTGCTTAGAATACGTTTAAATATAAATGTTATATAAAAACAAGTTCATTAAATGATATCCATCGAGAATCTTGCTTTTCATCACATAATAATACTACAAATCTTCCAGCTGTTATTTACGTTGTTGTTGGTCGAGACCTAAAAAAAACCAAATATTCTTTTTTCATATTATTAAAAAGAGACTTACGTAAACGATGAACTTGTTCCTTCATATACTCGAGATACTGCATTTCTGCCTCGATTGCAGCTATTTGTTTCAATCGATAATCTACTTCCAATTGATGTGCTTTAGCATCTTTCTTCTTGTTTTGTATAGCTTGATTAGCAATCATTTTAAGTTGATATTGGCAATCTTTGTGTCTCTGTCTCAAATCTGCAATCTAAAAATAAAGAAACTAGTTGCAGTGAACAGTAAAAATAAAAAGAGAAATTTCTCACTTCTTTACTATAATCGTTATCACCTACATTGACACCACTTGCAAGCATGATCAAGAATGTTAAACTAAAATGAAAAAGAACCATAAATGTAGAACAATTTTGAAAACAAAATTCTTTTGTTTAACATAGGGTCATATCAGCAAATCATTGTTGCTGCATATGTATACATATAGTAAACAATCAATAGATAAAATGACGACCAGTTTTAGTGCATTAATTATAAATAACGAAGAAAATAAAGAGAAGTTCATATGTATTCATTTAAAAGTAGTGAACTGCATCGGAGTTTTTTGGGGTTCGAGTAAACAGTAAATAAAAACTGTCAACCAATATCAAGGTCTTTCTTTTGAAATGTGGGTTTGATAGAGACGTTCTCCAGCTTGTAAATGATGTGCCGTGTTTCGGGAAAAATAATCAATCCATGAAGTTGGAGAAGGAAAATATACGAAAAAAATCGGAGTCCGATTTAAACCCGATTCCGATCCATTTTACAATTGTTTTCTGCGTAGAACTGCAGGAATAACAATTTTTTCAAATTCAAATGCGTCATCGACAGCTCAAAGATTGCCCTATCGAATTCACTTCTCGAAAAAGTTTGATCTTGATGTAAAATATTTATTTACGGTTTACTCAAAACCTGGAACGATGCAGATCACTAGTTAAAAGAGATAATATAACAATCGAACCTATAAAAATAGTATTCACGTTCAGAATGAAGAGATATCCTCTAGTAGAAGTTTTACTATATTAGATAAATATCCAATCAGTACTAAACAAGAATTTCAAATGAAAGATTACTCTCTAATTTATTTTATTTAAAATAAATAAACATGTTTAGGTCTTTTTAATTCATAATGAAAAGATGTCAGAAGTATAAATGACGATATTATGATTCTTTATTTAGTGAGAAATTATTGATAAATCGTCATGCATATAACATTGTCTCGGGAGTCAAGTTAAAATATTTTTTTTCATTTTAGTCTGAACTTTGTAGCGCTGTTGTTAAACAAATTGAGCTCAGATGTGTGAATGATGTTCATGATTTAGTATAATTTCATGTTTTATTTGCATTACGATTAGTTAGTGAATTATTTTTCGTCATTTTTGTGTACTCAAAAAGTGAGGTCACTCTAGATTCGGTCAGTGTGTCCCGGCTGTCCGGCCGTTAACACGATAACTCTTGAAAGCCTCATCCAATTGTCTTGAAATTTTGTACATAGAATGATCTCATCAATATTTCTGTCGAATTCGAAGATGAGAAGGATCCATCAAGAAACGGCTGAGCTATCGAAAAAATTGTCATTATTGACTAAACCATCCCTGAAAGAGGCAGGGGAGGGTACAGAGATTTTTTTCTCAGAATTATCCAAAACATATATAAATCGACTCAGTTTTTGCAGTACACACAACAATCGGATGCGAATCCGATGTTTCCTGATTTTTTAGCATTAGCAAGAACATATGAAATAGATTTCTTTATCTTTTTTTTTGTTATTGGTTGAAATAAAGCTGTACTACTACTACTACTACTACTTTCACTACTAACAATAGATGCCATGATTGATGGTTAATTTATCAAATCAGACAAATGGTTGTTTTTCTGATATTGATATTGATAATATTGTTGAATCTTTATTCATTGATGATGATAAAGAAGATGCTTATGATTGTAAATCTTCTTCAACTTCTTTCAATAATTGCTCCTGTTTTTGTTGTTGATATTGGTACAGATGATTCAACCAAAACAGATAAATGATTATATTTATTATTATTTATATAAAATGTGTGTGGTTTTCATTTTTATCATTTGTTGATATTGAAACGTCATCTTGTTTTTCTTCCACATTGTTTAGTCATCACTATGATAATTTCAAATGAAGCTGAACAGTTTCATCATCAAGAAAGACAACTTCTCTATATTCTTCTTATTAACCTGAATTTATCTAAACAAAAAAAAACTGTTTTAAAATAGAATACAAATGACAAATATAAACTGATACCATTTTCTTCTATATCTCATCTTTTTATAATAGTAAAATAAAATAAAATTTTTTGTAATTTTGTTTGTTCTTTTACTGCAAAATCAAGTCAATATTCAATAAGCATTGAATGTTCTTCTTTATAATTTACTGTTCAAAGTGTTTTATATGCTTGTTCAAGTACATTACGTACGCACTCGATAGAAGCTGATTCATCAATCGATCCTTGATATTGTGCCTAATTAAGCCAAACCATTTTGTTCTTTTTAAAATAACCAAAGTTATTATTTTAATCTCAAAATATCTTTCTTCTTTCTTTAACGTGTTAATTTTTTAAAGTAATTTATTATCTAATTTTCCAGTACGATCATATTTTTGTTGCTCAATTTCAAAATCAACCAATGCTCTCCATAATAACTCTGGCGTATCAAGTCTTGCTTACCCCATAACAAGGTCATAAATAGCACCTGCGTAATTATTATCACAAAAAATATTTTCCAATTCAGTAAACTATATTTAACAAAAATATTTCAACAAAAAAACATTTTTTTCTTCTTACTTTCGTCCAAGTTGTACAATTATCTGGATCAAACTCAATAATTTTTTAATATAATCTTCGGCAATAATCAAATTCTCTCAGTTGAATTTTCAAATCAATATAATTATGAAAAAATTTCCCTTTTCAACATGTACCAATTATTTCACCTTAGCAATAAAAAAGAATCATAGCTTATGAAAATAATAATAATAATAATAATATTTGAAATAGTTACAAGAATTTTTCTTACAGATGTTATTTGTTTTTGTCAAATTTCAAATTGAGTATAATAAAGCCAAATTGTTGTAAAATGTTAATTTTTTATGTAGGATTAAATTGAAACGCGCAATATAAATTGCATATGTATTTTCAATATCATTAGCTTTAAGTTGTTGAAATAAACTATAATTCAGTTATAAATAAATATAACGACAATCTCATTTTTCCTAATTGATAAGTCAAAAAATCATGCACTAAGACAAGAGTCCATCTGGGCTTAATTTCGATAGTGTAAGATGTATTCTAACTAGAGATGCACCTACGAGTATCACCATTAATCAATGATAAAAAATTAGATTTTGGTGAATTATGAGATCCATTAGGTTCCAAGGATTCGGTATCTGTTTTTTTTGTCTTGCTGTTAATGTCGATGAAGTCAGTAAACAGGGAAAGAACCTACGTTGATGATTGATTCTCAATATTATTCACATAGTTATATGATAAGATAATTGATGATATGTAAAAGCTGACTATTGTCATAGACTCTTCATAGGCTTCATGGTTTCATCATTGCATATCTAATTCTAACTGTATCCGACGAAAATGGTGATCCTAAAGAATGAATCCTTTGCAGCAGATCGACTATCATTTATATTCTCTTCTTTTTCTTATCTGCATTGGTTATTGACCATCGGTTCCAGATACAAAGTAGACTGCGAACAATGAAATATGAATTTCCCGTCGGATCCGTTTGTAGTTCCTCAGCCATGAATCCTATCGGATTTCGTCGGCTCGTTGAAGCTTGCAAGATTCGATCGAATTCAGAATTCGATACATTTATCTGGGCTCTCTCATTGAGGTTTGTTGAAAATTTAAACATATTTCTCGAAGATCATTCGAACTTACTTTGTTTTAGATTTTTCTCGTTCCATTCGCCTCTTTTATTGTCATCTTGTCTGAATGAGATCGAAAATTTCCAAGAGATTAATATGTCAATATAGAGAGACATAGAATCTACCACGAAGACGTAAAACTTTCTTGAATGCCAAAAACAATGGATGCTTCAAAATAAAACGTGCAATTTTATTGAGTATCTTTGACACGGTCTGAAAGCAGTAATTTGAAGTCTGACCTTTATATACCGGTAAATAGAAAATGTTATTTT
>CAJNYU010003539.1:480-104288 GCA_905331475.1 Rotaria socialis
CATTTTGTGTTACTTATCCTTCTCAATTTTTATTATTGATTTTGTCAATGAAGTTTGATTATAGGAAAAGAACAAAAGGTAAAAACAAAATGATTTTACCATTTGTTGTGAAGATTTAAGCGTACTTCCGTCCCACTCTGGCGTGAAAAATTTGTTTTTCCGATGTTTTGTGTTTCATCGATACATATACTTTGAAGTGTCTTCTATTGATCTGAAAAACTATCCTTCTTTTGAACGCGTTTAGGCCAAGGAAAGAACGATTTTTGAGATTCACCTATCGAAAAAAAGCTCGATTTTTTAACTTTTTTCTAGAAAAGCTTGTCTTTGTGTTTCATCTACTTCTAGATATCTCTTTTTTAGTATATTGCCACGCCGTAGTAGCGTATCGAGATGCGTCAGACATCTTTCGACTTCAGTTCGAGATAAATGATTGTCTTTAATAGGGGTAAACTAAAAATCCAAATGAATCCCGTTGCATGTCCTTCTTCAGTCATTCAGTATCTGACAATCACTTTCCATTCTCTCCAAAATAGATGTGAAATAGAATTGAAAATGCACGTAGGATGAATTTCAGTCCATATATTGTTTACCTCTGATTGCTTGCATGACACAAACATAAACAAAAGTACTCTTTGAACGCAGAAAACAAGTCTACCGAACGTGGAGTAGTAGAAAACCGGCAAATATTTGAAAAGGATGAAAAAAAGATTAGTATCAGAAAAAAATTGCCAATTAATTGTGTTTCGCGTGTCTCAAAATCAAACTTTTAGAAGAAAAACTAGTGTTTCGCTCCCGTTTCTCCGACATGGTAAGAGGGATCGAGCTGAAACTTTTTTTTGCATACACCAGTTACTATTTGAGGTGTGTGTGTTTTTTTTATGCCAAAAAATATTACACTGAGGAGGAAATGTTGGTAACTTTCACAAAAACTACAGTAGTAAAGAAACAGGAGTTTTTAGAATACATCCGGCATTTTGACTTTTTATCGAAAAGACAAAAAATATAAGGAAACCGAAAAAATTACTCACCCCAAACAGTATGCAGTATCTGTAGAAAATAGTTTCAATTTGATTGAAGATAGGGTCTCTGATAAACGAGGGCGAAAATTTAGGTCATTTTTATCGATTACGACCCCAATATCTCATACAAGACAGTATATGGAAACTTTGACTCAAGCACAACTTTTGATATACTTTATAAGATCTATCTGCTACGAAAGGTTCAAAATTTTCTGATGAGTCATTCTCCAGAAACTCTGGAAAGTGGAGGGGGGGGGGGGGGGGGGGGGCCCGGTAGAGNCCCCCCCCCCCCCCCCCCCCCCCCCCCCCCCCCCCCCCCCCCCCCCCCCCCCCCCCCCCCCCCCCCCCCCCCCCCCCCCCCCCCCCCCCGAACCCTTAACTGAATGTACAAAAGTTAACTGGGATAGAGATTCAGTCTATTGTTTCTTTATTTTCTTTATTGATAATTGAATTTGATTTCGTAAATAGAAAGATGAAAATAGTTTTGAGAATCATATTATTATCGTTGTTTGATAATTTTAAGCAAAGTATTAGTTATTTTAGAAGTTAATTATTCTTTTTTTGCATCACAACAAAACGATTCCATCATAATTTTATTCTCAAATATTTTCATTCTTATATTTATATTAATGTTCGTTTTAAAAAAATAATAGATACTTTCCATACAATAGATTTAAAATTGATGCTAATGCCAGCTTCATTCTCTATAAATGTTCGTTGTAACCGGGAAAAAAAGATTGAATTGAATATTCTTTGAATAAGAATTACGATTTACGGTATTCTAGGGTGATTTTACACGTACTGGGCGTCGTGATATAAAAGGAGTTTTTGCTGATGGGAAAATTTCAGCAAATCGTTATTATCGTCGTTTCAAAAAGGATACTTTACGACAGCAATGCTATGATGCCATGCAAAAACAAAAAACATCAAACATGGAAACAAATAAAGAAGTTATTACCACAGTTAATCCTGATTTCGTTGATATGCCAATGGAATCAGTAAGTTTTCGATTAAGACTTTCTAAGAGATTATAAAATGTCTTTTAGACAACAAATCGTGAAGAAATCTTAAAACAAATGATATTTGATTGTCGAAAAATGTTTGTTTGTGAAGAAACTGAAGATTGTTTTGGTACTTGGCCTCTTATTGACGATAGTGAATTGAATGAGTAAGCAACTTTATTCTTTTTACAAATTTCTTGTTCAGTTTTGAAAGATTATTTACGATTTATTTTTCTGTTTCAAGAGTATTAATCGAACAATCGGAGCCGGATTGTGTTCTTGTTCTAACATCTGCTCGATATTTCATTGTTTGGTAAAATTCGATTTAATTTTAATTTTTTAAATAAAATTTCTTTTTAATTGTTTAGTTATGATGAAACATTTCAAAAAGTTGTTTCATTCAAAGAAACTCCATTGGCATTCATAAATAGTATTGAAGTTGGTTCGTTGCATTTCCATTGAAAGAGAAAAAATAACGTCATTCACACTTCTTTCATAAATATAATCTTTAGGTGAAAACCCATTATCACCGCCAGGTAGCTCATGGACACTTCGTATTTATTATACAAAAGATGAACAAACAACTGGTTATTATCATCAATTTCGTGGTACAAATGTTCAAGTTTTTAATGCAGCAGTCATGTTTCTAAAAGATATTGATCAAATAAATGGTAATGTATATATTAAACAGCCTTTTTCTGTTCTTTTTCTCATCAATTTTCTCGTCCATTTTCTAGATTATGTGAAAACAATCGGACAAATGATTGTATCTATCGTAAATTCTTTTGTACAAAAGTCAGTTGAACTCAAAGAAAGAAAATTAAATAGGTAAAAAAGTTTTTTCAGCAATCACAGAAAACTGATAAATAGAATTAAAATAATTGCAGTAGTAATATAACTCTGTAAGTACAAAATTGATTTCATCTCTTTGTGATCGATCTTTATCTTAATCAATTAGCTAAATAATTAAATTTATGTAATACATTTGCTTTGTTTTTGTTTCAATTTGATATAGAATGAATAGTTTGCCAGATAGTGTGGAACCGTTACAAAAGCGAATGAGTTTTTCTGCAACAGATATGCCATCACTTGCTACAATGAACAATGTTGCAACATCGAATAATAAGGCAGCAATCAGTAAAATTAAAGATCTTGGTTCACGATTTTCATCAATGGTTACTCGACAAGCAGCGCCTACATTCAATAGGTTAACAATGCAAGGTTTCTTTCGCATTTCTTTTTCATACTTCAAAATGGCTATTCCCTGTTGTTTTTTTTTGTTAGCGAAACAATTACCAATAAATGAAAAAGTAACATCATTACTAAAAGCCATTGGTGACGGTTCATCGTTGATTCGAGCTAGTACAACAAAAACAGGAGGAGACGACGGTCGTGCATCGCCAACATCTGAAAATAATCGGAAAAAATTATTACAAGAGAAATTCGACGACAGAAAAAACGAACTATCTTCTTTACCATGTCAAACGAAATGTTTTCTATTGCCGTCTCCTGATCTCAGTCTTATTTACATACCAAATCATGAACTAAATTAATAGAGTTATTCAATTTTCTGTTTCATTTGAATTAAAAAATAATCAAGTAATTTGAAATTTGAAATTTGAAATTTGAAATTCTATAATTTTATAGATAAATCTGGATGATTCTGAGAGAAAAAAAGGAAAAACAAAAACTGCATGTCACTTGTAATTTTATGAATGATTATAAAAAATGAAATAAACCAGAAAAAAGATCTTTGTTTTCGTATTTTCTGATAAAAGAATGTATTTATTTTCAAAAGTAGTCAAAATAATGTTGTATATTGCTTAATGTTGATAAAATCTTGAATCTCTACGTAAATACAAGCAGAATTAGTTTTGAACGTACATACATACATACATGCATGCATACACTTCATGCCAAAGAAAATCTATTTTAATGTTGATTGTTAGTACTATCGAAATAAACTATGAATAATTAGTCTGAAATATTTGATGAAATTTTATAGATGTCGACAAGAAAGTTATCATAGACGAAACCGATTTCATGCATCATAAAGTGAAAATAAATCATGTTCACGTGACATATTCAAATCTTACAACAGTCTATTTCTTGAAAGTTTACCTGGTTCACTCTTACAAAAACGAAATGTGGAAACTTCGGATTTCATCCGAGAGCTATGTGTACTGCAAAAAGTGCATGGGACATATGAGTCATTCTAGAATGTCTGAACACCAAAATTATCATGAGAAACTAGGCAATTTGATTTCTGGATGCAGTTTTTGTGCATTTTGAGACACTTTTCAGGCGATGTTTCGTTAGACAGCTGCGATTTAGTTCAAAACTAATATCAGATTCGGAATCAGCGTTAAAAACTGAGTCGATTTATATATGTTCTGAATAATTCTGAGAAAGATTTGTTTTTTGAAAACAAATCCCTGCACCCCTCCTCAGGGATGGTCTGGTCAAAAATGACAATTTTTTCGATAGCTCAACCGTTTCTTGAGGGATCATTCTCATCTTCGAACTCGGCCGAGATATTCATGAGATTGAACTGTGTGGAAATTTTCATCACGATCTGACTCTCCTTTCGAAAGTTATCGTGCCTACGACCGGACGGACGCACTGGTCGATTCTAAAGTGTACTCACTTTTTGAGTACACAAAAAGAGGTGTGTCAAATTAGGAACCTGACTTCACAGAAATCTGCACCTAATTTTATTAGCTTGAGAATCATCGTTGAATTCTGATTATTGTCCACGAGTTTATTGTGTATTTTATGAAAACTCAATTTTTAACATCTGGAGTACGTCTCAAGGATTGAAAAAACGTTTTGTTCATATTTTAGTGCAAGTAGTTATAATTCGATAAAGTTAAGTTCTCTGATCACAAATATCATCTTAGATTTTAAAATTCATTGGATACTAAGAAAGATCTGAAGTACTTTCTGGAAGACTTACAAACAGCTATTGAACCAAATGTCTATGAATATTCGATTTATACTGTTTGAAAAAAGCTCCCTTCAATACAAAATGTTTTTGCCTATCTGAGTATATAAGAATGACCTAAATATTCAAATATTGTTTTATCGATAAATGCTAAATACCGCTCCGATTGCGTCATGCAGTGAGAAATATTGCTATTCTCAGTTTTATGAAGTGTAAGCTTTTCGAGGTTTACCAGAAAGATTTTCTTACCGAATACGTAATTGAATGTCCTCTTTCTAATAAAACTGTTTTCAAATTAAAACGTCTTGTAATGTGAAGCGTTTTTGCTCCAATACTACTCTTGAAACCGGATTTTTATCATTTGTGACCGATATTCGATAGTTTCAAACAGATTAATTCCCACTTGACTGAATTTAAATATTATATTTTTTTAAGCACAAAATTTAATTCGATTTAATTATTTCTACAGCTTCTGTTTTCGATCAGATTTTCACCCCTGGTCTCCGCCATGGATAACGAAAAAATTAACTTACTCCAAAAGCCATGTGGACAATGTTAAAAGTTTTCAAACTTTGTGAATGATGTTTGAAATAAAGTAGATCAATCAATAATCAATCAAATAGTTGTTTTGAATAAAGCATTTTGTTTTTATATGATCCTGAAGCGGACCAGACGTAAAAATCTGACCGAAAACAAAAGTTGTAGAAATAATTAGATCTGTTCAGATTTTGTGCTTAAAACAAATATAATATTTATATTCAGTCGCATAGGAATTATTCTGTTTGAAACTATCAAGTATCAGCCAAGCAATGACAGAAATTCGGTTTCAAGAGTAGTATTGGAGCGAAAACGCTTTACATTACATCGAGTTTTAGGTTGAAAACTCTTTCATTAGGAAGAGCTCATTTAATTTCCTATCCGGTAAGAAAATCTTACTGGTACACCTCGAAAAACCAAACTTCATAAAACTGAAAAAAACAGTATTTGTAACTGTATGACCCGATCGGGGGTGGTATTTAAGATTTGTCGAGAGAAAAAACATTGAATATCTAAGTCGTTCTTATATATTCTGATAGAAAAAAAACATTTTGCATAGAACAGACGCGTTTTCAAGCAGTATAAATTGAATATTCATAGATCTTTAGGACAGTAACAGTTTTTTTAGGCTCCGAGAGAGTGATTCATACGTTTCTTATTATTCGATGAAATTCAAAACTGAGGCAACACTTGTAATCGGGAAGCTTAGCTTGATGGAAATATAACTATCTATATTAAAACCAGAAAAGCAAAAGTTTTTCGATCCTTGAGAGGGACTCCAGGTGTTAAAAATTGATGTTTCATGAAATACGCAATAAAATTGTGGAAAATAATCAGAATTCAATGATCACTTTCAAGCTAATAAAATGATGTGCAGGTTTTTTTAAGCCAAGGAGTATGGCATTTCGTACAATGTTTCTTTGATACCTGAGAGAAAGCAGAAGCTGTATAAATACAATGGTGATAAAATGAAAAATAAACTTCTGAAAAATAATCAGAGCTTAGTGTCAGTTCTCACACTAATAAAAGAAGGATCAAACTTTTTGGTATATCATTTTGCAATATGATATACGATTACTTTCGAAGGATGTTTTTCTTTTTCTGTTGGCCTTTTTTATTCTGAAATAATTCTTATTCAGATTCTGCGAATAATTCAAGAAAAAATTCACCTCTATTATTGAAAATGAAAGTAGTTTTCTCGATTCATCTCCACACGACTGAAGTAAATCTCACTATAGAAAGGGTGCTGCGGGTGCTGAGAAGGTGCTGAAGGTGCTGTGGGTTCCAAACTTGCACTCTCCCCCTTGGCTCATCGACTAAAAAAGTAATAACTATGGTTTGTAATGCTAGTTTTATTGGGGACGTGGAACACACAAAAATCTGAGCTCTTAACTTGTGTTGACTGTTTTAATTTGACAATATATGTGATTTTTGTAAAACAAAAGCAAACAAATAAATTCGTTGTGATACTATAATATAGCAGTGGAATCGCACATAGTTCTTAATTGAAATTTTAAATTATTCGTCTACTTTTTTATATACTCCATTACTAAAAGTGTTTGAAATAAATTAATAGTTGTAATATTGTCGTCATTATAATCACAAAAACTTACGAATATAGAAAGATAGAAAGTTTTTGTGGTGTTAAAGACTTTTCAATTATTAATATGTATTATAATAAAATTCGAAATAGAAAAGTCAGTTGTTTTGGTAAATTGATACTTTTTAAAGTCATTTTTTATTTGTTTAAAATGAAATTAAAGATGCATATCTCATCACAGACATAGGAAATTAAGACACAAAATACGAAAATGAAACCAAGAAAACAGAAATAACAAATAAACTGTAATAAACATAGGCCTTTGTATGATTTAATTTCAAGTACACTTACTAATCAGGCGCATTGAAATTTTCACAAAAGATATTTTACATGGGTATAGTGGGATAAACGGTGTAGTGGTATATGATGAGGAATTTGAAGTCGTGGCAAAATGGTTACCTACAAGTTCAAGGAGATGATCGTGACGGAAGAGAGAAAGTGAAGGATGAAGGGGCGGAGCACAAAGTAAGGATGAGGGAGAGACAGAGTCAAAATGGAGACGAGGTGGGAGATGATGAGATTTTAACCTCGTCCCCATTTTGACTTCCCATCCTTTGTCTCTCGTTCTCTCAATAAGAGAGATGTGACATCTCCATACCGCTATATTGCACATACGAAATTTATGTGTTCTCATTTAAATATTTTTAAGATTATTTCTCGATTAACAACTAGTCGAGAGAATGCCTATCTTTGTCATTGATCGAGGTGGAACTACCCGAAAATGGTCTGGAAAAAACAGGACCGACTCGAGACTGGACAGATCTTAGGATCTGGCCTGTTTTCTTTCTTTCGTTTTATCCAATAATAGAAGAACACAAATTCAATGCATAAAATAAATAAAGATAAAGCGTATGATTTTATTAACACTAAAAAACTAGTGTTTTACCTATCACACGCTATCCAAACACTAACATCAAGCGAAGTGACTGAGTTGAATTTGACAAGAAGCTCAAAGCTTTTTCATTAATAAACACTCGATAGCACTCAACTGCAACAAAATAAAAGTATCCTTTAATTTCGAGCTACCATTTAATGTCACATACCAACAGATTTCATTGATACGATCTGCCGACATGCAAAGCATCCGAAATATATTTTCATGATACTTTACATGGCAACGAAATGAAATTTTCCGTTAATCTCGAAATCAAGTAGAGTCTCTTTTTAATGACCGTTTAAGAAGAAAAGTTGAGGTGTACGTCGCTACGAGCAGTAAGAAAATGATTTTGTGTTATTCCATTGTATTTCACTTAAATAGTATTATAGTATTAAGTCGATCAACAGTAGACATTTTTTATTCCCTTTACTATTGAATGACTTCTACGATTAGAAATACAAACAAGCGAAAGAAGTTGCAAACTGAGAAAGATACGTACGAGATATAGAAGTCTTTCAGAGATTGTCTAAAGTTGTAAAAATGGTATTATTTTCAAACATTTATTATAAATTGTACCAGTTCCGGATGACCGATGTTGAAAGATACAGCTCATTTATAGCTAATTTGTGACTTAGAGAGAGAGAGAGAGACATTATTCTAATGCTACATCTAGAGCAGAAACATACGTTGAATTGGGTTGAGATTCTTGCACTTAAACCACTGCATGACGTTTTGAACACTGGTCTACTAGTACCGATTGGCCAAATTATAACTGATTAATTTATTAATGATTCGTTGATACTAGAAAAAAAATCCAACTATAAAGCATTTTATACTATTACAAACAAAAAATTTGAATAATTTATAGAAAATGAACTACGGAAAGGAGAGAATATAGACTGGTTCCGATTCCATATCGTGCATAGGCATCAAACTGTGGTGACGTGGGAATATAAAAATGGAGTCGGATAGTACATCATTGATCGATAGACGAAATTATTCATTATAAATATTGTACGCAAAATCTCTTTTTTTCAACGTGTATCTGCTATAAATTATATTCCTATGACTGTGACAGTATAATAGAGAATCCAGTTATGAAAAACAACGATCGTCAAATATCTTCTTTGACTATTGATGCATTAAATCTGTTAAAATGTGTTAACAACGAAAGGAAAAATGTTTTCGCGCTTTCACTTATTTAGTGTGTCGAGGTAACGCGTTTTAAAGCGTTGGTTTCTTCAATATCCATTATTGATACTTGAAAGCAGCGTTTTACCATTTGCTTGACTTCGTGGGTAGTGAGAGTCACTATGTTCACACGAATTATGATAGTAAACTAATGGATACTGATAAAATGTGTCTATTATCCATTATTTAATTATATTGTTTTAGCTACGCAAAATAGAAAGCTTAAGAAAGTTAGAGATTATATCTTTCAAATATCACATATCAATATGGTTGTTTTGATGATATTGCATTTCAATTTTGATCAGCATTATAGGTTTGGAATGTGCTTAAGTTTTTTTTTTGATTAATTTTCAATCTAAAAATAAACCAGCAATTTGATAAAACAGCAACAAAACACCAAACGAGTTTAAATAGACGATAAAACTGAAGTTAAAATACGTAAACGTCCTGAAAGTATTTGTCTTTATTGAATAATTGCAACTCAACATAATCGTTGTTTCCGTAGAACATACAACGATTATTTGACAATAAGATCGACAAAATGTCCAGCAAAGCATCATTGCCACTACTGATCTGGATTTTACATGCGACAGTTTTCATTTTTATGAATGAACAAGCAGCTGCAGCCAATCCTTGCCTGGCTGATGACTATCAAAAAACTACGCTGAAGCTGGTCGAAGAACAAACAATAGCTCGTTCTTTCTTTGATTCATCTGCGTAAGTATTTTTTCGTTGTCAAAATATTGAATTCAATTAATAATGTATTACAGGCATAATTTAAACATAGCAGTTCGCACTTGGTAGAAAAATTGCATTTTTTTTTATAAAGAATGAATGATAGTTTGAGAACTATCGTGATATTAATTTTTCTTGACAACTAAAATTTTAGTAGACAACATTGTAACAAAGTATATTTGAGTCGAATGAATATAAAATACCCTAGTCATCCAGTGAACATAATAGGATCATAGTTTGGAGAAAACAGTAATTGCATATTACCTATTAAGTGAAAAAGTCCCAGCAAATTCTTCGATACAGATACTTTGAAAATTCTCGTGATTTACACTGAATTAGATACTTTGTTTAGTATCCACATCAGTCTATGTACCAAACGAGTACCTGTATGAGTACCTAAAGAAACTAGTTTATTGCAGAAACTACATTAGAGTACGATTCTTTCATATTTCATCTGTCTAACGCATCTTATGAAAGCAAACACCTTCATACCCTATGGTAAAGATTGATTCGTATATATATTTCAAATCACTTGGGTACATTTAATCTGTTATTACTTTGTTAAACGTTTACACACTTTGCATCTGGAACCAAACAAAATGAACTGATTATTCTTAAATCATAGTAATTGTACCTTTAAAAAATAAATATGATCATTCTGTCACGATTGAAACTTTATGAAATGCTGTATTCATTGATTTTTTTACATTGAAAAAAATGTAGAATTTTAAAAATTTATCTATGAAAATTAGTACAGCATATTCTTTACAAGAAGAAAATAAATACAATTTACCCATTTTCGTTTGCAGTGATACTTTTGTGTAATGCCAACTGTCACAATAATATTAGTAGGGTAAAATCGAAGAAATAATTACTAAAAATGCTAGGTTGAAGCGTTTCTCTTTCAAATATTTTACTGAATTCTTCTGTAGTTGTTCTTATAAACTGATTGTAATACAATTAATGCAAAGTCCGCCTTTAAAATACTCCTGTTCATTTTCATATATACGTTAGTGTTGTTCTTTTTTCGTTTGATCTTTACTTCTAAATCATAACTTCAACATTTCTACCGTGTTATTCATTTTTTCCTATTAACTTGATAAACAAAAGAAAGTAGTGACTTTGTGAAACGTGATCGGACAGAGCTATTGAAGTATATAAGGTAGAAATTTCCATTTCCTTCTTTTCCAACCGTGACAGATGAGCTATCTGACGCTACCCATAAAAATCCATTATACAGACTGTTGTATTTCATATTTTAGTCCCACAGGGATTGCACTAATAACTTTTCTTGATGCAATGAAAAATGTAATAAAAAACGTGTCTAATTCATATTTTAAAAAGTAATAGAGTAGAAAAGAACTATATTGAAAAAAAATCAGCAAAAAAAGCTCAAGTACAAACATATTGGAATATTCTCAAAAGAGCTATTTCAAGTAATGTATCTCAGTATCCAAGCCAGTATCGAAGTAGCCTTATCAACTACTCATTTGTTAGATATTTTGGTAACAGAATACCTACTGAACTACCATATAATTACATAATAGTTTCTATGAAATAATAGTAGTAGATTCATTTTTCAGATTCCTTTTACTGTATGCATGCACTAGAGGGTACGCTTTGAAAAATGTGGTACAAAATTAAAACACGTCCTATCTTACAGTTATCAGAGTTAATTATATTTTAAATGTTTTTGCCATGATAAATGTTCAAGTCTTCATTTCACTGTTCATCTTTGAATTTAATAGAATTAGTTGTTTTGAAATGTGTATTTAGATACAACGAAGTAGAAAAGTCTCCTAACCGCTTCGAAGCATCCGACATTGTGCTTAGTCGTGATGGTCATGTCATGTATGTTGTATTCGACAACACGTATCAAATAGGTGCAATATGTACCGCGTTGGGGCGATCATTCAACTGTACTGATCAATTACTAGATTGGCCTGATTCATCGTTAAACAGAAAGAAGTCAGGCTTTGAAGGAATGACTTATAATCCTACGAATGGCAACCATTTCGTTATACAAGAATCCATAGAAACAGATGTCAAGAAAGTGTTCAAAGCAAACGTTTTTGAAATTCATATTAATACAAAAGCTTCATCGCCTGTTCGTATAGTCGAGTCTTGTATGGTGAATTGGGAATTTGGATCTGAAAATAAGGGTTTTGAGGGTCTTGAATTTGCTTTTCATCGAAGTTCCGGTAAAGCATATCTGCTTGGATTATGTGAAGCTAACAAATGCGATCACAAATCGACTTCTATTAATGACGGACGTATCGTGGTTCTAGAAAAGCAAAAAGCGACTACTAAAAGTAAGTGATATTTTTCTAAAAATGACTGAACTATTTTCTTTTCTTTTTTGAGAATCGTGCTCTTGGGAACCTGTGAGTACGTTTGATTTGCCATCATCTGTTCATTTTAATGACTATTCGGCTATATCTATTTACCATCAAGAATCATATGAATTGCCAACGTATGTAGCTGTGACAAGCCAAGAAAATAGTCAATTGTGGATTGGTCTCATTGAAGAATTAGATCAAGCACCTTTCTTTGATGCATCTTCACTGCATAAGACAACGGTGTACGATCTACCGCGTGCTACTCAAATAGGATCCAATTGCCAAGTTAAATATTGCAATATTGAAGGAGTGGCTTGGCGAGGCAAAAATCAGCTCATTCTTGTTTCAGACAAGGCTAAAAGTGATCAACATATTGATTGCATTGAAAAAGATCAAAGTGTTCATTATCTTTCATTACCAGAACATTTGACTGATTAAAACACATTTTTAAAATTTGAAAAATCGTTTAAGTTTAATCAATTCATATATAATTACAAAATAAAAGAACATTGAAGTAAACACATATATTTGACAGATTTAAATCAACTTCAAATTTAATATCATTATTAGAATCATGCATTCTGCGTATTGCACCACTTCATCTTTACGTTTAATAGGGTATAAATGTCAGAACGACAGATATAAATATAACGTTTCAATAGCTACTTGATATATTTATTAACTGTAGGATATTGGTTTAGACATGTATAGATTGATAGAGAAAGACTCTGAATATTATTGTGCATCATATTATACAATCAAATTTGATTTTTGACTCTTGAAGATTCAAAAAATATTGCTTTTTAAGATAAAAATTCATAGATCTAATGTACCATTTTTCAGGGTATCAAGAATTTATCGTGTCCTCTTCACAATATCATATTCTATTGCAGGGCAGGCCAACAAACGCTTTCTTACTCTATTTTGGTTCAGGATACAACAGGGTTACCCTTATTTGCGGACAACTGTAGCGTGAATCTTCTTTTAAGGTTCACAAAGTCACAATCATTGTAACATCCGTTTCCATTTTCATACTTGCTTATGTCCTTCTAACACTAACTCGAATCTATCACAGAATTATTTTGTATCGATGGCTATATCTTTAAATATTCTATTAAGTAGATTAAATTATCGTTGAATATTTTTATTATGTATTCAATTCTTCGAAGATGAAATATCAGCGTCTTTTTGAATCAGTAGTTTTTGTAAACAAACATTTTCTCATTGCAACAGATATGTAAAAATCTCTCTCTAAATTTATCTTGAGTTTGTTTGAGATTTCAAATCACTCTCTGCTTCTACCTTTATTCAACTTGATAATATTATTCATGAAAAGTGAACTTTTATATAAAATGTGAGCAGATGAAAAAGATCACTGTGATAACACTTAAAACTATCTGCAAATAATAGAAAAAAATCAAGAGACATATCTCAAGTTTTACCTAGCGGTCTTCCGTATTTGCATTTTACTATGACCCATTACTGAACATGCATCACTCTTTTTTCCGCTGTATGCTTAATCTTTATTAAATAGATCATTGCTATTTTCTTAGCAACAATAGAAAACATGAGTGAACTGTTAGTTCTCACTCCCTAGCTTATTAATTAAAGCTAAACCGCATTACGCTCGCCTATAATGTTGTAAAATCTTTCGGTGATATAATAATTCCAATAGTCAAACCATGATTTTTTTTAATCTTTATTTGTAAGTGCTTTTTTCTCGTTATTTTGATAAAAAGTAAATAATGTAATATAATCTAGATAAAATAATAGGACGATAAGACTGTTTCTATTTTAACAAATTTCATTTTCATTTCAAAGATGGCACGAAATTGTTTTTTATTAATATTATTCTTATGGTTATCAGGGATATTGACTGAAGGAGGTACTATTAATCAGCCAAATGTGATCGTTCGAGTAAATAATATGACTGAATCAATGAAACAAGATGCGATACGTATTACAAAACAAGCATTTGTGAAATTTCATGGCTATTCAGCAAAATCTCGTTCATCCGTTGCACAATATATTCGTTATCAATTCGAAAGTTTACATAGTTCATCGTGGCAATGTATCCTTGGCAAAGATTATGCACTTTCAATTGCTTCAGAAAATGAAAAACGCATTATTCTCGATATAGACAGAGTTTCTATACTAATTTTTAAAGGCAAATGTTAACGTTTTGCATCTTGATTTTTTAATTCAAATAAAAACAATAATCATTTTAAGGGAATTTTTACTGAAATAAAAACAAAGCACACACAAACGCAAAATACAATTTAAAAAAGAACCTTCGACCAAAGCTGACCAGCAGCAGAATGTCTTTCTATTTGCAAGAATAGCCTTTCATAGTTGCCAAACTATCACATGAGAAAGAGCGTCATCTTTACCCAAGGTTTCATCATTATTTGTATAGTCTTCAAAACCATCTCCAATACTGAGTACAAGTGTTTTAACACCTGTTGAATCTTCTGATGTTGAAGCAAAAGTTGTATCAGTTGATATGATAAACCGAACAGGTCCAGCATGACCAAACGATAAAGCTTTTAATTGAAGTGAACTTGCTATTAATTTATTACTTCCAGAATCAATTAATTGCGGCACGGATATATTTATCAAAACACCAGCACTTGTTCCAACCCATAATGTTTCCTTACAAACATGAAGTGCACTTACACGTAAACAACCTAATTTATGAGCTCGAATTATATCATCGCACGCTAAACATTAACAAAGAAAACATAAAATGAGTTAATTTTATTGTCTTTAAAATAAATGCTACCTTGTAGTTTTTGTGTAACTGCCGTTCTTATACTTGTTTCAAGTAAACAAACAAAATGTGTTGCATGATATAAACGAATTTCATGTGAACCTTGTGATGCTATCCATACGTGATGCATTAATGAGCCACCTGTGGCTATGCTGCATACATGACGATGACAATCATCGACAAGAAATGAATGCTAAAATATTTATTATTATTTTCCCAAGTTTTCTTAAAAAAGAAAAAACATTGTACCTCAACATTTAAAGAATTCGGGCAAACAACATATATTCGATCTCGTATGGCACACCATAATCTTCCAGCAGCTAATGTCATAACAGATATTGGATCAGTATTATCTCCATCATCGATTTCATTGTGTCCACTAGTTCCATGTCGAATAGAACTTTCTTCGACTGACCGAATAGTTGGACAATCTAAATCCCAACGACCACCTAAAACAAAAGAAAAGCCAACTATCTATTTAGTATCAAAATAACTTTTAAGAGAATTGAATTACTCATATCTCGCCGAAAAACGCCTAATTCACCATGACTTAATGCAACAAATACTTTATTGTCAGTATATCTATTGAAATGAAATGATTTTCATCAAATATTCATATGTATATAAACTCACAAGATGGAATGAATTGCAGAACCCATTTGTTTTACAATACGACTTTTACGCGCAACTGTTTTCATTGTTTCTGTACATCGAAATATTAGTATTCTAAGAGACAATTCAAAAAGAGATTAATTAGTAAATATAAATGTTGACTTTACACTCCATCATCGGTTCCCAACCACATAGTAGCTTCTGTTGTATCTTGTTGTTCATTATTAATATCACTTTCTAATAGAAGACATTGTTGGGATAATATTGTTTGATCTGATTGATTCAAGGAAAAAATATCTTCATGATTAATTGCAGTTAATGTATCTTCATCATCACTTGAATCAATGTCAAGTAAAGAATCAATTGTTGTTTGAACATCAGTATCATTTGATATTGAAATAGGCTCTTGTTTAACAGTAAAACCATGTTTATGCTTTTGCTGCTCGTCTTCTTCTTGTTTTTTTATATTTTGATGCTGATGATGTTTACTACTACTACCGGTTCTTCGACCTTTATGTGATGGAACATAAGCAACACAATTGATGCGCGATGATATAACTGTATTGCATGCTTTTAGTGTTACATCAGACTGAACATTAACTAAACATACTTGACCTTCTGAGTTACAAATACAAATATCACCTAATGATAAACGAGCGGTACCACAGGAAAACTAAATGATGAAGAAAACTTTAATTTTAAAGCAAACTATTTCTATTTATTAGTAAGAACAGACTTGACTCCCAGGTCGACTATGTGGAAGAGTAAGTACATTTTGAAAACTAATATTCCTTCGTCCAGCAGCAACTTCAACTGATAAAAAGAAAACAAAAGAATTATGTTTAAGTTGATAAATAATAATAATAATAATAATCTTACAAAGAGCTTTCTTCGCTTCAAGAAAACTCTTTGCCCATGTTGCTTTAAGTTCAGGCGATGAAAATAAAACATCTATTGTTTCGATACGCTCACTGAATATAAAATAGAACAAAAAAAAAGAAAGATAAGAAATATAAATGATCAAAAACTGATTTTATTTAAATACGCTGTATGAATTGTTAATTGAATATTATTTGATTTTTGTTGATTATGATCAACAGGAATTATTGGTTCAGGACTTGCTGTTCTAACACTTGTCATCGATACTGTTTCATCTGTTATATGTTTATTAACTGTATGAAGAACTTCTTTTATTGACTCATCTAATTGCTGGAACAAAAATAAAAAGGAAGTTGAAATTGAAATTAATTAACATTTGTTGAGAAACGAAAGGTATTTACTTGATGAGGCACAGTTATTGTTTTAGCCAAATCGGTCATTTGTCCAAGAGTAGCAACATCATCTTCTAAATGTCGACATTTATCTCCACTATTACTTGTAGTCGAATGAAATTTCATCATTGATGGTGGTGTTCCTCTTTTTTTCAAATGATCTGTTAGAAAAAAAGAAACTAAGATAGATAAAACGATAGCACATGTTTTTTTGCACTATTATGAAGTTTTTAATGAGAACAATGTCGAAATGTTTTATTTTATTGTCATCAACTGAATCATAAATTAACATTAGACGTCAGAACAGCCAACTTTTAATTCATGTATCAATTTTTCCGAATAATATATTGTCAATCTGATTGTTAGCATATTTCTTCGTGGAGAAAGTTCACAATCGACCGTGCATAACAGAAATTTTAATTATGCGCACATTTTATAACAACCAAAGAAATTCCCATGGTTAAAAGTTATTCTACTCATGAATTTATTTGGTCTAGATATTCTTTTAAAATTTGTCAAAATACAAAATTTTGAGAAGAAAACATTAATTCAGAATTGAAGCTTCAGAATTATCTAAACATCATGTATGTTATCTATAAATTTACAGGTCAAGTCAGATTTTTCTAGGATAATATTCAGTTTATTTCTAACAAAGTATCATCTAGTGCACTACTTGAAACAATGCAGAACCATCGCTAATGACACTACAGATAGTTTCATACATAGACAATAAAATATGTATCTATAATTTTAGCATCCAACATAAAACTGTCAACAGCAATAATAATGATTCAGAAATTGAAAAAAGAAAAGAAAACTTCTAGCATCATCAATAAAGCGAATTTAAAAGGTCCAACTAGCCCGTTTTAGAGATACAGAAGTGAATAATCAGGTAAAACCAAAAGCGATTCTATGATTCATTGAAATCTTAGAAGAAGAGTCTTCTAAAATAAAACGAAACAACATCCAACAATAAGAAGAGACGCTTAATAAAATACCACCAATGAAACGTCATGTGTTTGTATCTATCGATAATTATGAATGCTTTTTAAAACCGTGTTTATTTTTAATAGACTCTACTTTTGGTCGATTCAATGAGAAATTTATTTGATGCATGTTTTCGGAAATTTACCTGCAGCTAAATCAATACTTTCCAATGAGATTTTCATAATTAATTTATGCTTTGCATTATCAATATATTGTTTTCCGGATGGAGAATTTCTTTAAAAAGAAAGCATTCGTATTTTCTTAAATAAAAGCAAACTAAAATAAACATACACAATAACTGAAGTAGTTGGCTTTTTAGTTAAAGTTCCACTTCGTCGTTTACAACTTGTTATAATAAGTAAATCATTAAATAAAAAGACGTATCGATCTTTTTTTAATCCCGATGGCGATTGAAGTGTAACAACATCATGACGAATATAATAACGGTCAGCATTGGCTAACTAAAAGTACAATTGAAATAATCGCTATAGTTTTACCAAAAGAAAAACGACTTGTGACTAACATCATTTAAATTTTCAATCATATCTTGAACAGCTTCTAATGAATTATTTGTAACTGTTAACTCAGTTGAACCAACATCTTTCTGTACTTGATCTATTTGTTCCGCTAATGAATGGATTTCAGATTGTGCTTTAAGCAATAATTGATAATCTGGATGATTTAAGTTTGTACATTTAAGAAAATCTTTTATATATAATTCATATCTTGGAATACGTTGCACCGGTTGAATTATTAAATCTCTTAATGTTAATTTTCCACGATGATCACGTGCCTGATGTTCAAGAAATTTATTAAACGATGATGAATCACGACACAGACGAATAGCGATTTGAGCTGTTTTATAGTTATTAACAAAACTTGTATAAGTTTCAATAACAGATGTACGAGTAAACTATTTGAAATAAGTTAGAAAAGAAATAAAGTTTTATTCAAATTATATTTACCATTTGTAATAGAAGATCACCCACGGTTTGTTTATTATCCCATTCAGATAGTTTCTGTGAAAGTGTAATAAGAAATGCCTAAAAAAATATTCGTTAATTAAACAGGAAAAGAAACAAAAGATGAATAACAAAAAAAGCAAATATACCGTATGATGAATATGAATTTCTGGTATTTTATAAAAAATATCATTAACAAGATCATTAGAAATAACTGCTTTATCTTTCATCGGTAAATAATATTTCTAAAACGAATGTAAATAATTAAGAAGATTTCATATTTTACGATATTAATGTTTATTCGAACATTTTCCTAAAGAATCACAAGAAAAATTTTCAAATATTTACCGTAACAAGATTTTTAAGTGCTTCAACATAAGATTTTTCTGTGTCATACATTTGCATAGCAATTGCTTTTCGTTTAGCCTAAAATATATAAAAAATTAAAATATTAACTTGTAATTATAATTCAACAAAGTGAAAAACAGTCTATGAACGAGAAAAACCTCTTGCCAACGACATTCTTGTTGTGGTGCCGAATGATGACGTCTAACGGCATACAATGTGAATTTTGAAAGTAATGATTGATCATTAGGAATAGGCGTTGATGCGCGGAATATAGAAGGTGAATGTGTTGTCTTTTGATCCGACATTAGATGGATCACATTTGACATTCCATATATAAATATTATATGTTTGTTGTGTTGTCGTTAGATAGACTCATAAGATGGATATAAGATGAAAGAAGAAAAAAAGATGCGAAGGCGAAGGCGAAGGCGAAGGCGAAGCCATTCCTATCGTTTATCTGATAATTTCTTCTGGCGGTACGTCTTGATAAAGCAATAGGGAAAAAGAAAAGAACATGTGCATACCTCGTTCTTGTCGTCGATCGTTGCACTAGACGTAGGAGTCAACCCTGTGAGTGATGTACTAGTTAGGATAGTACCGTTTGTTGACATTCCACAAGATTCTTCTATATTGACTACAGACTGGTTTATTCCTCTTTCTCTTTCTCTTTCATTCGAACAACTTAATTCAGGCGTTGATTGACATGTTACATTATCATGTGATTTTATTTCATCGGAAGATATTTTCGTTGAATTTGAATTAACATTATTTGGATTATTGAATGTATGACTACGTGTCACTGAAATTCGACTATTACGTCGACTAAATGTTGAATTTGATGATGCAGCTGCATCGTCACCAGAATCAACAAATTCAAAACGACCTATGGGTTCCTAAATTTTAACTATTTTAGAAAAAAAACGATCAATCAAAATAATATCTAATTTACTTGATATTTCCTATGAACAATAACTGGTCTAAAGGGACTTAATGGTTTCGGTGGTCGAATATCTGTTGGTGTTGGTGAAAATGTTCTTGCTTTAATTGATTGATCACTATCAAGAGGAGGAATCGTTGACGATTGATTTAATGTATGACGTCGATTTAATTCACTAATAAGATCAAGTAGAGGTCGACGATCAAATGTTTCGTCTTCATCGATTTTTGATGATTCAACAAGATTTTCCGAGACGAAATTTGATATAATTGATGAATAAGAATCATCGTTTGATGTATTTCCTTCATTCGGAATCATCTTTGAAGAAGATGGAAAGGACAACTGTGTTTTTACTGCTTTGGCCAAATCGTTTTCATGATCTGTTGAACTTACACTGACACGAACACTTTGTACAGAACTATTGGAAACTATGAATATTAAAGTTATATGAAATTTTATATTCATTAGAAACAAATGAAAAAGCAAATGAATATACTTGACGATCGTCTTTGTTGATTTACACTAGCACGTTGTGGTAAAAATGGTGTTTCAGTTCTAATTACACGAGTGACTATGGATGGCGATAGAGGTGATAGACATTTTTTTGTTGTACATATCATTTCTTCTTGTTTTGTTTTAACTTCGACTTTTCTATTATAACTATTTGTTTTAACTTCAAATGAAATTTGTTTTTCTTTAGCGACTGGAGTTAATTTTGCTTGAAAAACATTTCCAGTTGTTACTGGAAATGGAAAATGAGTTGAAGGATGAGATTGAGATTCCATTTTTAATAGTTGAATTGCAGACATTGTTTTTATTTTACGTAATGGAAAATGATTCGATGATTTTTTTCTCAGTTGGGGATAACTTTGAACACGACGGAATTTGATATTCGAACTAAAATAAATTTAACAGGAGTAATATGTATTTGAGAAAAAAAATGATTCAATCAAATTTTTCTTTTACTTTGTCTTAAATAGATTTTGTACTGGTAAATGAAAAGATTTTTTTTCCAAATATCGTTGATTAACATTCGAAGATATTAGATCGTCGTTTGTTTTAAACGATCGATCAACTTTTCCAGTTGATTTATCCGTTTTTGATGAAAGTTTTTGATCACATTTATTTTCAAAAGCAGTTTGACGTGCTTTACGTTCCAATTCAAGTAATCGTTCAGTAAAATGTTTCAAACGAGCATAAGCCGTGGTAGAATTTGATAATGAAATTTTATCCTTTAAATTCGATGAATTGTATTCATTAAATGATGATGATGATGATGTTGTTCGACAACGAAACCAACGCGAATTACGATAACGTGAAAGATAGAATGAATTTGTTCGATTGAAATTTATATGACCAGTAGAACTATCCGAATATACTCTTTCACGTCGATCATATGATGAATTAGTTGATTGACCATTAGACAAATGAATCTTTAAATAAAATATGGAATCATCAATTGATTTGAATAAAAATAACAAGAAATCTTTTTTCTTTTCTTTTTTTTCATTTTTAAAATGATCAGTACCTGTACAAATTAATGCACGAAGATTGTGTTGATTTTGAATCTTACTCGGAAGAAAAAGGAAGAGAGAGAGAGAGAGAGAGACAGAAAGACAGAAAGAGGTAGTATATACGAATAATTACGCTGCCTGTTGTTACATCAACACATAGATATACAAGAGAGAAACCTCATCGTTACAATCAATATGAGATTAACCAAAAGAAAAGAAAGACAAGAGTTTTCTCGTTATTCGTTCTGTATCATCATAGATTACCAAATGTCGATACATATGCCGAGCTGCTCGGCCTGATAGCTTAGCCTGAAGCATTGTCAAAAAATTGTCGATTGATAGGAAAGGATATAGCATCACTGTACTGTTATTGCCATTTAGTAAGAGACTCTTCCTTTTCTTCTTGTTCTCTTTTCTGTTTCTTTTTCTTTTTCTTTTTTCTTTTTCTCCAAAAATCTGTTCGTCGTCTTATGTATATCTGTGAATGATGAGCTAAGACAGGAAACACATAATCGCCAGTAGCAGCGGTGTGCTCTTTTGTTTTGCTCTTCCTCAGGGTCGTCAGCATCATCAAAGCTTGTTGTTACCGACAAAAATTACTTCAGAAAGAAAAATACATAAGCACACATACAAACACATACTATTCGATACTTCCCTCGAGTAAAAACACGAAATCAATCAAATTTGATGTCACATATTTAAATCATAGTAATTGCTATAGAAAATAAAAATAGACTTACTGCTTTTCTTTTTACATATATATAGATCAATATAAACTAAATATAATTGATGAAACGTAACAAGCATATCATATATATTATTTTAAAAAATCATATAATAATCATAATAACCATAATAATAATTATTATTCGTATTAAGAAGAAAGACAGATAACAATGAGTGGGAATGAGAAGAAAGAAAATATTTTGCGTCTTATTTTTCTGTCAATTAACGTATATACTTAGCCTAGAGTAGAAATGAGTCAAAGAATAGATATATATCTAAAATCGATTATGATTAATGAGTACCAATAGCAATTTGCAGCTTTCCATACACACGTGTCTTTATAGAGATACTCCAAACAATCATCTTAATTCTCTTGTTTTTCTTTATTCTAAAAAAGGAATAAACTTACTGAAAATCTTCGTCTCCAATTGATATTTGTTGCATAAAGACAATTATGGATATCTTCATTGGATAAAAAAGATGTAAATGATTTTGTCAATGTCTGAGAATTTTCATCATCCGACAAAACTGAAGACGATGATCCATCACCTTGTGCTTGATCATCATCGGTATTGTCTGACAATAGAAGTTGATCTGCCATAATATCGACTCTATCTGTCTTTTTTTCAGTATATTTATGTATGAATCTGTTCTTACGAGAATACAAGTACTCTGACGTGTGATACTGATGATGATCTTTATTTCTAATAGAGAGAAAAAAGAAAGACGAAACAAAGGAAATATCGCTGGCAAGTGTCGACGGGTGTTAGCCAAGATGATCATCATCAAACAAATGTCAATACTATTTCGCTTTTTATTGTACCCAAATCATTAGGTTTTGTCTTTCTTTTTGATTTCTTTAATTGAGTCAACTACTACTGTGTTTATATATATATTATCATAAGTAAAAACACAAGCAAGTCGATTAAAAATATGAATATACACAAATTTAGTCAAAATATAAGTAAAAGAATTGCTCTCAAGTTCTAATCAGGACTGTCGACTGTTTTGAAGAATGGGAGGGGCTAAACATTTGGCAGAAAATGCTTCATCTTATAGTTCGGCAGAAACTGAACGTCAAATGTTAAATTTACAGATTTCCAAAGATATTTTCTCAATAGATTATAATTTTCTGTCAAAAAACTGGTAATTAACACTTGAAAACTGCGCGTCTCTGTCAGAAATATCTGTAAAATTTACAAGTTCCGTTAGAAAGCAGTAGGAAATTTCACAGAGTCTATTAGGTATTCAATTATTGGGTGGGGTTAGTCTCTACTATGCGTCCGTAATAGACAAGACTAGTTCTAATATCTATGATATTTTAAGTATTATAAAAGAGAAATATGAAGACTTAAGATTTTCATGATGAAAAATCAACAAGTTCAAATCTACTTTTTGATTTAAAACAAAATTTCTTTTGTTGATTTCATAGAATATTAATTCAGAAATGAATCGAAGGACTTAAACAAATTAGCGAGTTTCTGTATAAAGGAGATTTACATCAGATGTTTACAAGACAAGAAAATATGCTTCTGAGCAGAGGTTCAACGAGGCTGCATTTTTGTAGGCCTGGCTGGCTTGCGGCAGGTCTCTGAATTTCAAGCTTGCCTGTGCCTGCCAACTGATTTGTTTGGCCTGGTCTGCATGGAAAGACCTGCATATTTTTCTTTTATATCAATACCATTATTAGGGGTGTCGCAAGCAACCAAAAATTGGTGTGGAGGGAGGGAGTACCTTATAAAATTCTATTTTCCAAAAATATTGGGGGTAAGGGGTAGCTAGTCTTGCCTGGTCATCCGAATTTTGAAGTTTTTTCGACATATTTGTGGGCTTCTTTCTGGATTTTCAGGAACTTTTTTTCAGATTTCTGCAAGATTATTTCGACATTTTCCGGAGATTTACAGGATTTTGAGATTTGAATTCTAGATTTTCTAGTTTGACATCTGACAACAGTAAGGGTAACTTATAAAATTGTATTTAACAGAGTATAAATTTCATTTGATGAAATACAAAGCAAGATAATTGTTTGAATATTGGCGGTGGGGGAGGGGGAAAGCCCACGCACCACCTAAAAAATAACAATCATCTAAGTTAGAAGCGAATACTTCATAGAAAGAAAGAAAGAAAGAATTCCATTAACAAAAATTTTCATATCAAGACTGATACACAATTAAAGAAAAAGTAATGTATTACAAGAAGCAAACAAATTGAAGCCAACAATTATAAAACTAATTACATAAGACTTACATTTTTTCTGTTAAATAAAAATTTTATTCTTTCACTTGTATTAGATGATTGAGAAGGAGAAAACCTTGATAAGTTCAGGGTGCTTGTGAAAGATTTAATTGATAATGAAATCTTCATACGTGTACTCGCTAATTTAGAAATATATGACATAGCAGAAGATAACGATCATTTATTTTGAACTATTGTAATAAAAGTTGATGATAATATACGTGACTAACGATGATGTGCGATCTTTACCACGGATCAAACTTAAATTAATAAGGTATTCATCCATATTGAAAAACTAGTCTACGCTAAAATGAAATTATTGTTGTTTTGAACTTAACTTATCAGCTTTTCGTCGAAGAAGGAGATAGACTGCGTTTAATAGTCTTTCTTTCTTTTTACTTTTCAATCATCAAACTTGACTAATAGCAGCATCTAATGTTTCAATTGGAATAAGATGATCATTCAAGTAAAATTTGATCAGACTAAATAGTTTAGTTTGACCTGACTTGGCAGTCTGATAGGCGTCTGTAGATCGTCAGGTCAGGCTTGCGTCTCAGGTGAACATCACAAAAAACGACCGTATCCATCAAATATAGAAACAAAGTATTATTGTTGTTGCCTTAATTGTTGATTTATCGTCATATAGATAGTATTTTGTATTTTTACTTGTTGTACTGAAAATAGACAAAGGTAATCAATACAATCTCTATTAGAAGAACGTCAACACTTGACGTCGAGCTTTGTAAGATTGAAAAGTGTTACTCAATGTAACGAGTCATATTCGCATATTGTTTGCTGATAAGAGACAACGAGAAAAGATGTTCTGAAAGTTTCATGAAATTGCAATGTAAATAATTCAAGTAAACAAGATTGTATACAGGAATTAACTGATCTGACTCGGTTTTTAACCGATTCAACGTATCAGTTAACATTGAATAAACTATCGACGGAAGCCGAGAATGTTTTCTTGTTCTTGCTATGCATTTAGTTCAAACCTTTTGGAAACGTGTTTTCTTTTATTGATATTCAAAGACAGAATTCTAAAGCAATTCGGCAATGTTCACTAATTGACGATATAATTTTATCTCTCGAATTTTGTCTCCTCGTGATTTATTTTTGCATTTTTCAAGCATTGGAAAGTAATATATCTGTATATTTCCGAGGAAATAAAGAATAAATACGAAAATGTAAAACTCCAATGTTTTCCAAAAAATTTCTTTTAGGCCAGTTTGGAGTAGAGGGCTGCAGGGTGCAGGATTTTTATAACCTGTAACCTGCCCTGTAAATTTTTTTGTAACATGATTCTGCCCTGCCCTGTGAATATCTTTGCGTACCCTGCCCTAACACTTTCTATTGTAATCTGTAACCTGCCCTACCCTGCGATTTTTAAAATAGAGGAATATCCAAAATTTCCTATCAGTATTTATAATACATTTAATTATATGCACTTCAAATTTGAAGCGGATAAAAATAACGCTTAATTTCTTCAAGATTTCTAATAGAAAAATATCGAATAAACAAAACTAGCTGCAATCTATCATAGCCGATCATTTTTTATATTAGGAGTGCTTTAAGTCTCGGTAAATTCGTGTTTCTTCATGCATAATTTTTTTAAAAGATACCGGAAATGTCGGTTGTTCAAAATTAATCTCAGGTTAACAGGTTACAATACGGACAACCTGTAACCTGCCCTGCCCTGTCAGGGCAGGACAGGGCAGGCCAGGTTATATGCACCCTGCAGAACTCTAGTTTGGAGAGGAAAACAAGCTTGCACTAGAATGAACTTTATTCATTAGGTTTATTTGATCTATATATTTATATCATAATCTCGAATTTTGGATGGTAATCGCATTTTAATTAAGTATATTTGAGATTTCTAAAAATAAATCAAGTACTGTATACAATGAGACTAAATACATCGATTTTAATTTCTATAAACTCACGATTGGGAAATCTTCTTCAACTAGATGTATTAAGTTATTCGTTTCACGTCATTTTATGGCATCGTAACTTATTTACAATAGATATTTGGTTATATCGCATTATATGGTCTTTTTTTTCATCGAAGCATGCTTTTTTTGTCTACTTATTTGCTTCACATTGAATTGTGTTTATAGTCGAATATGTTATTCTGAAGCAACATTCATATTTTTTAAATCGATCTCAATCGATGAAAAGAATAGACAACATATGTGACACATGAGACCTCTAAATAATATCTACAATAGAATATAATGCGGAAGAAAAGTTATCGATGTCTCTATGTCCACCAATGATTGAGAAAGAAAAAGAAACGTAACAGCTGTTTCTTCTTCGTATCAAGTGATTTTTTGAAAGTTTCTATCAATCATTTGCGGTTTGACGAACAATGGAAGATGACGAAGAACATACATATTATGGCGATGCGGCTATACTCGAACCTATTGCTGAACAACAAGATGATGAGGTAAAATATTTACAAAAGAGCAAACATTCAATATTTTGCTTTTGAAAATTTTCTCAATAAGATTACAACGTCTCCAATGAGTAGTTCAAGTATGGATACGAGTTTTGTCGAAGAAGAACGACGAGCTCACGAAGAAATACGTCAATTTGAGGAGCTCGAAAAACAATTTGCTTCTAATCGACGTGGTATACGTGTTAAATTTGATGATGAACAAGTTACACCATCGATACAAACAACAGTTATTAAAACTGAACCGTGTTTTCAAGTTAATTCAACTGAGGATCAAGTTACTAAACATTTTTATCAAAATCAGTTTCAATTGAAAGATGAAGAGAATAATCAAGGATCGAATAAAATTTTATCAAGAACACCAAGTGAACGAGATAGCCTTGAAGAAGAATATGTTGTTGCATTTGAAGTAAATAATATTTCAATTTTTTTGTTATAAAATCAAATATTTTTAGCAAGAAAAAGATACATCACAAAAGCCAAATGAAATTAAAAACGGCAACTATAATAAAATTCCTGATCTTCTTGATCAAATTTGTTGTACTTCACCCGGTAAATCAATCCTTAAGAAGTCTCAAAAGAAAGAAAGAATTCTAACAACAAAATTCGATCAAACTTCAGATCCTCGTTCAACTTCTCCGCCTACTTTGAATAAGAAAAAAAGTCTTTCTACTCGCTCTGATTCCAATGAAATTCAACATTTGGCTGAAGCAACGGCTAAACAAACATTGTCTCAAACACTTCCTCCCATTCGTTCACTTTTTGAACCAACAATTAATATCTTTGACACATCATTATCAAACCAAGTTGTGCCAAACACTCGTCGTCCAGCTCGACTTCAATACTATGTTAAACCGTATAGAGGAAGCACTTATATCCATCCGGATATCAATAAAAAAAATCGATCAAGATCACTTTCAGAACAAAGACTTGGTCAAGAATCAAGAGCAAGTGTTTGGTATACTTTTTCAAATCAATACAATCAGCCATCGACTGGAGAATGGAACAGGAGACAACATGTATCGTGGTCACCTGTTAGAGAATATATTCATCAAGGAAGAAATAAAGTTCTTAAGTCACCGACGAAAAAGTAAATATAAATTTAATATTCTCGAAATATTGAGAAAATATTTCAATGGCAAAATATAAATTATATTTTTTGTTCTAGAACTGAATTACCACCAAATAAAACTTCATCTCTATTAACAGCAAATTCATCGAGTAGTCCATGTCTTCGAAGTTCATCGTCAATGATTCCAGTTTCTGTTCGTTATCGGTCGTCCCGTTTATCTGAGATACCTCAGCATTTTCGTCAATCTTTTCCTCCTTCATCAATAGATTCATATGAATCGTCTTCTATAACAAATTGTTCTCTAACACCAATAACACCTACTTCGCAGAATAGTCAATATGAACAAAAGAAAGAGAAAAATTTTATATCGTCATTACCTGATATAATACATCAACATCGGCAAGAACATGATAATACACTTCAACGTTATGATCGATTATTAGAAAAGATGCGTGCAACAGATGAACAACTTCAAACACTATCAAGATCATGGACAAACAATACACAAAAAAAAGTATGTGTTAGTAGTAATATTTATTGTTTTCATGAATAAAAAAAAACAACTGTTTATATTTAGACAAGATCGACCTGTGACTTGGATTTATCACTAAATAAATCAACTAGTAGCAGTACACTTTTTTCACCAACGTCTCTTCAAATGTGTCTTATAATTTTGGTAATTTTTAATTTACTCTTCATATATTTATTCAGCAAAGTAAACATATGGTGGAGTCAATCTGCTGCTCATACAATGACAACTGAACAGCGTGACGAAGGAGAATTTCAGTTTTGACAGAAATTTATTCTATCTTATTACCAGTAGCTATAGAAGTAGGTATGAACAAGAAGAAAAAAAAACGACTATATGTTCGTCCTTCTTCGTCTTATCATATATTTAGTATTGCGTTTCTTTTTCTAATGATCTATTGTTAAACTGTGAAGAAGAGCTCAATGTTGTTGTTTTTTTTGTGTTACATACTTCTATTTGTTTTATTATTTTATCTAGAGATCATCCATGAGCTCTATTATTTATATATTTTTGTGTCGTTTTTATTTTGTTTCTAAGTATAAATATAATAAACGTATTGGTTAGATTTGTAAATATATATTAACTTTCGTTTTAAAAATTTTTCTTCGAATACAAATCAATTAAATCAGTAAGGTGTCTTTTCAAGAAATTGAAAGCAAAAGCAAGTATAATACATAGAGCAAGATTCTGCGTGATATAGCCTTGACAATCATAGTTTAAATGGTCAATTTATTTTATTGGATCTGTAATCGAAATAGAAGACGTTCATTGATCGTTGTATTTAGATTTGTAAATCTTTATTTCCTAGCAATTTTCCTTTTGAAAAAACGAAAATTCATATCTAACCAGTTAAAAGCTTTAAGATTTCATTTTAATAAATTATACTATTTTTGAAAAATGACTGAAAACCTTGAAATTTTAATTTTAAATAAGAAAATAAACAACAAACAAAGAACAATAAAGAAAAAAACAGTAAATTATAAAGGATGTATTGTAATATTTATTTATATGAGAGAATTGTAGTTTGTTGTCAAAATTAAATATCAATTTTATTTATTTTTCTGCTCTTGTTGACTGATTTCGATGATGGCCTTTTTATGATACTTTAGTGTGATAAATTATTGAATTAGTGGACTCATTTGTGTAAATATCCAAAGGTTTTGGCAAGCATAATTAGACTTACTATGCATGCATGTATGTATCTATTATTTATTAACAATATATGATATTCATCGATACAACTATCTTTGGATTAAACGTTCAAATATAATTTGAAAAAATTAGACATGGATATGTCATTTTCTATCAATATAAACTATTTTCCGTGCACTATCTACGACACTTCGTTGATTAATAGAAGTATTTGTCTTCTGTTTCAATCGATATATGAAATTAAGTTAGCACAAAGTGATCATTGATAAAGAAAGTTAAAGCTCAACTCTATTACTTCTACAAAAGTCGAAAATAGTCCCATTGAAATGGCCAAGTTCACTGTTGTTGACATTAATATATGTCAAGCTATTGTAGTAAAATTCTATGAAATCATTTGATGCGTCTTCTAAGTCTAAACAAGAATATAACTAGTAATGAGATTCTAAAGACATTCAAATTCATTTCAAAATTGTTTATCAGACCTAAAGTAAGTGTGTCAAGTTGAGTCAGGCAATACATGAGAGATTCTCAATGACAACTAAAAGTCAATGTTAATTTAACAATGATGGAAAAAAGAATCGACGTTATAACAGTGTACGATGATAATGTGGCGTGTTTATTTTTAATAAAGGTTTATCCAATACAACGTAAGATGATTTCATGAAATAAAAAATAAAGATCATCTCTATCATATCGATACACTTATAATTTCGTAAATAATACTAAATACATATATTATTTATTTGAAGTAATACAAATGAAAAACAAAAATAGTAATTATTTTATGAAAATAACAGCTTATGAAATTCATCTTTAGCAAGTTCTAACAGAGTAAATAGATGATTACAAGAAAGATTTCATAATTTCATCTCAATTGGATTCACTTTAGCCGATTTTTTTCTATTTTCATTACATGGTTTTCGTAATAGTTTAATTATTGTTCTATTCTTCAGTTTGAAATCGTCAAAAGTTTCTTCAATATCTTCTAGTAAAACTCCTCGTGTTTCTGGACAGAAAAGATAAACGAATACTACGGCTAATAAAGTTAGACCACTAAAAAGATAAAACAATCCATGTATTCCTAGTGGAGCTATCAACTCTAATATATACGACATGATCGTGCCCATAAACCAATTACTTCCTGTTGTGATAGAAACAGCTTTGGCTCTGACGTTCAAAGGGAATATCTCAGCTGAATAAATCCAAGCTATTGGCCCCCAAGAAATTGCAAAAAAAGCTACAAAAATAGCGGTGAAGACAAGCATTAGTATTCCAGAACTTGTTTTACAGTTTACCATTTCTTCAGCAACGGTAGTGCCATTAATCATAGTTTTAACGACATCGCAGCCTGTAACAAATACTGTGGCTGCAACAAGATGGCCTATTACCATTGCTAAGCCACCAAATATGAGAAGATTTCGACGTCCTAATCTGTCGAATAAGAACAGAGCTGGTATTGTGCTTAACAGATTTGCACCAGCTAGAACCAATAATGCTATGATACCTTTTCCGAGAACACTTTCGTAAATAATACCACCGAATGTAAATATAGGATTAATACCTGTTGCCTGTTGTAAAATGTGTACGCCCATACCAACACCCAGTCGTTGAAGCATTTTCTTAGTTGTAAAGAGTTCTTTGAATGAAAGTTGATTGCCTTCTTCTTGTACAGCATCAGCAATAGCGTCCAACTCAGCAGCTACATCATCGATTCCACGGATACGTTTTAAGCTCTTTTCTGCTAAATCTCGTCCCTTATTTTTAAATAACCATCGTGGAGTTTCAGGACAGAAAAATATTCCAATCATTATAGTAATCGGAGCAATTAGAATAAGTCCATTTGATAATCGCCAACCCCAATTATGATTTTGAAATATCAAATTTACAATATTGGCTGTAAATAAACCAGTAACTACAGTCATTTGCATAAAACCCGAAAGCATTCCACGAAGGTTTGTTGGGGCTATTTCTGAAGCATATATTGGACAAGAAAATGAAGAACAGCCAACACCCATTCCTTCGACAACTCGCCCAAAAAGTATTAAAATCATAATTTTTGCAGAACCTCCTGGTGGACAAATAACTATTAAAGTGCCTGTTAAAAATAATGCTGCAGACGTAAAAATAATCGCTCGACGCCCAAATTTTTCTGCCACAAATGATGAAATAAACACAGCACCAATAAAACATCCAATATTATACAGTAATGTAAACAATACTAAGAATTGTCTGTACCCTGAAGGCAACGCAGCTACTGGCAGATTACAGTCACTTTGGTTTCCATACACACCATTACAAAAGTCATTTTTAAATGAGCTCATGACAACTATACCACCAGTGACACCTTGGTCATAGCCAAAGAACCATCCACCTAGAGAACTAAATGCTGCCAACCCCACAGCAGCCCGTCGTTTTCCATAATGAACATTGCCATGTTGATGATGATGATTTTCATTTTCGAGTTTCGCCGATATTTTGTCTACATATTGATGAGTTTCATCTACTTTATCTGTCGACATTTTCTTGATAATGTTGTATTAAGCTACAATCAAATAATATGAATTTCTTTGTAAATGAACCGTAGTTATTTGTTTTTGTTTAGGTTATCAAGAATGTTAAAGCTCTCTTTGGAAACAAAAATGTATATTTGAAAACGTTTTCTATCTATTAACATCTTTTTTCTAGACTAGTTATGCTACACAGTGTATCTATTCCCTAAAAATGTGTTCTTTTCTCTTGAGAAAAGCTCTATCCTATTTATTTATCCAAATCTATGACTTTGTTTTAATATTTGCATCACCATATTACATGTTTCTTAGCAATTCATTTGCTAAAAATTTTACAGACTTCAGGAACTACAATCACAATTAACATTATAAAAGGTGAGATAAAGACGAAGAAAAAACATTTTTGTACGCATTTATATTTCATTTTTGATAAGATTATAATGTATTAATCGAGAGTGTCAATTATACTTCATGTTTTACAACACGGACTATCATAAATTGCGAAAATTCTTAGCAAAGAACGGAATAAAAAGTGCGCGATAGCATTGCTTAATATAATGAAATAATTCATATGATTAAATAAATAAACACAAAAATGTTTTCGAAAAACAAATAATAAAAACAGAAATTTTAGTGATCTTGTAAAATAGCATTTCAAGTAATTCATATAGTTGTGATCTCATAAGATTATAGATATCGACGGCAATAGATAATTTGAGAATAATCGAGAGATAGCAATTCAAATCTATTCCTGTCTTTTTGTTTTCCTTTAGTCAGATTTTCATCCTGGGATATATGTTGTGATTAGGGATCTGTCTGGTAACAGTAAATGCTTATCTAGGTTACAAATGACCTCTGTCAAAAGCGTATTTTTTTCTAAGATACGAGTCTGTGTGTGAATCGTTATGGATAGGTTTTATGTGATTTCTTTTTTTACCGATACTTAAACCATAGATGTACAAAGTTAGGTAAATAAGAAGTAAAACACATAAGAAAAACAGAGAAATGGACAAATAGTATTTCAAAATTTATGAATCTAATTGCCGAAAGGATAGAACATAGTAACAGCCATATAATGGAACAGAAAGAGGACAACAAAAAGATGAAGAAAAAAACAGGCTATTATCGAAATTAACCGTAAATGTTATATTGGAGAGAATAAGAAACTAATAACGTTAAATACTATTTTGTTTGAATGAATATTTTGCTAAAACTTGTTTGACCATTTCATGAGCGAAAAACAAAAATGTTTCTCAATGTTCTCAATAAACAAACAATAATAAAAAAATAGAAGTTGGACTAATATAATTGAACGAATTACTATGATAGTTACAAACAAATGTCTGCTACTTATTTTCTCCTAAAAATTTATCTATTTTAATCCCCGTCTTTACTGAATTTTTTACTCGTTATCATTTTATTTCTAACTTTTTTAACTGGCTGAAGAAGTTTTAAAATTCAAATGAACTTTTTTTCATGTAATTGTACTCGCGATGTTTTCATTCGTAATCATATCTTTTTGCACCCACATTCAAGTGTAGTTCGCTTTTTGATGATCATAAAATTAATCTTGAGAGGACATGTAATCCGCTTTATGGTTTCTCTGGGAAACACTGATAGAAAAACAGACGATGATTTCGGGAGGGCGTCTAAAGTACGTCTAAATCTCCAATAAACTGATACTTCGGTCGCAGTCATTGTTTTCTAGGTACAAATTTATTTATCATATCCAAATCTGTACGTCTAAATCTTATACGTCCTAATCTGTACGTATTAATCTGTACGTTCTAATCTAGCACGTCTAAACCAGCATCGATAAATCTTTATGTCCATCCATGAGTATTCCATCCCCCGACCCTCACTTGGAATGCTAGCGGCATTATCTGAGATTCACATCAATTGTCAAATTCAGATTAAGTCCCAGGTAAACTCAGGAAAAAAAGAAACGATAGCGAACAATTATAAGTAATGCGAAATCATGCAGAGGGAAACAATGGGTAACCACACAACCCTTTATTTTAGTGTCGCGGCGTGGGGGCGCGCAGTGCTCCCCCCCTGCAGAGCCGCGACCAACGCTTGTCTCTGTGTACACAGCGGCATCTACCTGTAGCCATCGTGGAGTTCAACATGCGAATTTCGAATGCAGCTGCTTCACAGGTGCTGCTAGCTTCCTACATGACGTTGCTAGCGGTCCTGGCAATATTGCTAAAAGTCTAGGTGATCTTGCTAGCATCCCAGGTGATATTGCTAAAACCCTATGGGATCGTCAGATAGGGTAACCTATAAGGGGTGTGAGGATTTATCTGTATTATTTTGATGTAAGGATTATGACGTATTAAATTAGGACGTATAGACAAAGACGTATTAGATTAAGACGTATTAGATTAAGACGTATTAGATTACGACGTATAGATTAAGATGTATAGATTAAGATTCATAGATTAAGATTCATAGATTAAGACGTACAGATAAAGGCGTATTAGATTAAGACGAATAGATTAAGACGTAAAGATTTAGATGTAGAGATTTGGATGTGCAGGTTAGGAGATACAGATAGATATGTACAAGATTAAGACTTATAGAAAGAACGTAGACGTATAGGGATCTGACAAGTTCGAAGCTTTTTTTCTATCGTTTCTGTGGGAAACGATAAACCGGATGGACTCGCTGATAAAAATAGCAATATTCTTGAAAATTTAACTCAGAATTTACATTTAACTCGTTTGTGAAATAGCTTATCTATTAACGAAAGAACATCTTAAATATATAGACGCAAACGCATTCACACAATGCTGCAAATAAGTTTTTATCAGAGAGAGAAAAACAATCTTTCTGTCTTATGAACAAGTTCAAACGTTCATTTAAAAGAGATATACATTTAAACATGTTGAAATAAAAGGAAAAACGTTAGTCTTAAACAAAAGTGTTTGTACTTCGAAAAATCTGCTTTGTATAATTTCATTTTCTTAAACCATACGGTCATAATATTTTGTTGACAAATTTCGATAGATTACATAATGAGAGTCACGAGAGAATCAAGAGTTTTTCATGCACATCTATTATAATATTTGATGAAGAGAGAAGATCGGATACCAATTATTTTAAAGGAATATTGTCTATCGACGAATTCTTGTTACCTTTATGATGAATTTCGCATTCGTCAATATTGACGAAATTTCAGAAAAACGTTTTAGCATTTCATTTAGTGAATGTTATATGATCAAAGACGAAACCCATATTTTGGTTCATACGTTCTTCGAGTTTGGGAATATGCGTGAGAAAAAGACAAAACATTGCCCTATGTAGAGTGTGTTACTGAACAAATTTGAAATTTATTTCTTAAATAAGCTTTTTCATGTGTTGAAAACTTCAAGAATTCACATATTGTCAACTATGATAGGACACAACGGGAAAGAATATGGGCGTTTGTCATAGGAAGATATTTAAAATGTGATCTACCTTAGAACATGCGTCAAATGTTCTATTTTCCAATTGCTATTTTCGAAGTGTTAAGGATATAAATAGAAAATAGATGTACCTAGGAGCTATCAAATTATAGGAGTTTTTATTTTTCTCCGATCTATTTATCAAATGTATCTTAGTAGCGATGGTAGACTAGCTTCTATGATTGAAAATCAATGTTAGATTCAGTATTTCATAATCAGTTTACGCGGAATTCTATGATTGGAAAGAATTATGTTGAAACATTTACTCAAAGATATTCACAGACGTTGAAAAAGCTTTCGCTACTGTGTGAAACCAGCAGAGAAAAACAGCGAAATTTTAAAAAGAATAACAAAGAGAAACTATTGTTGCCATGGAAATAATCTCTATATGACATCGAATTAGATGAGCTATAACGTAAATCAATTAATGAAATGCTTAAAAACTAGTGGAAATATCAGTTAAACAACAGCGAAACTATTGATCATTACAAATTCCATGGTCAAAGAAAATTCGCTCTGATAAAAGCAATCTATTTCCGAACAATAATTTTCTTTAGAGTTGCCTCTCTAATATCCTACACTTATTTAGATGAGTTTACAAGATTAATGTTGATCATGATTAATTTCTGTTGTTTTTCATTCTTTATATGATAGCCTCATATATTGGATTTTTCTATTTCGTATATTTTTTTCTCATTTGCTGTTCAATACATTTTCCAATTCATATCTAGCAGATAGAAAGTTTTTCATCCTATGGGGTTATATCATTTGTTCTGTAAAAAATTGATATACAAAGATTGATAGAGAAATGCACCAAGTAGGGGAATAAAGATTTCAAAAATGTATCGTTAAAGTGGCTACATTCTAAATAAAATAAAAAACCTATATACGTATTCATCCGAACACTGATAAACTAAGTCAATTGTAATCTTTTTTATGTTCTTCCAAAGCGTCTTATACATTAGAGATTAATTTGTTAGTTTCGCGATGTCTTGTGCTTCCAGTTACTCTCATCTAGTACTGAGCTTATTTCACGACCTCGCGGTTTAGAATATTCTCTCAGAATATTGAAGACATGAATATTAATTGTGTTTGAATGTGCCCATAGAATAGATTTTGAAAGATTTTTACAAATTATCTAATCGTGAGGCAAGTCGTGACTTTGACTCACGAATCTCTTCGATGTATTTGCAAGATTCTAAAGGTAACTGTCGATTTCTCTGAAAATCTGGCACAGAACTAGACAAGCATTATTAAGTTTTAGTTTATAACGGGAGTAGGTCATTCCTTATTAATTACTGTCTCATTAAAAACAAAAACTCTACTTGAAAATGTTCAAAAAATGATTTTCATAATTGAGCACTCACTTGTTTTTATGGCTTTCTTGTTTTCGTTGTCTGATAGAGATACTACTATAGAGTTGCTGTCATTTTTCTCTGACTTACCCTTGCAAAATTATTCACTCCGTTTGAATAAGTATCACTTATCAATTGATTTCGCATTACAAATGGTTTTGAAAGATTACATCCAATAAAATGAGACAATAAATGTTGACTTTTTTGTCACAACAGTTTTATTGGCTGACTGTACTCGAGTTTCATACATTAGATATGGGAAGAAAATTTCGGATTTTTGTGACAGAAACCAGCATTAAAATTTATATTCGTATTAAGGGTCTCACCTTCGTTCGTAAAAATGTCCATAAAATGAAGATAAAGGAAAGCAGATTGAAGAAGAAGTGACAAAGCATTTGAGAATTTCAACAAGATAAAATAAAAATTATTGTATGTATCTAATGAATGTATACATGAAAAATTCAATATTTAAATATAATCTGTTAAAATCTTGTTTTGGTAATTGGCAATCACATAGAGATCCTAAAAACATATCTACAATCGTATAATATAGTCTTGGCATAAAAGTGTCGTATAGAACAACTTCTTCCTTTGTAGGATGAAAGATTTCTACGGGCGTGGATCAGCGAACGTAGACGTATGATTGTACTTTCATGTATTCTTTGTATTCAATCGTTTTGAGAAATATACGAGAACGTTTCATAAATGTGTTTCATCAGTCATACAGATACTAAAACTTCTACTATCTTTTTCAGAATCTACATCCAGATCCAGATATTGTTTTACTTTGTAGGATTAGAGAGTAATTCTCTTGGAATTTGTTTATTTTCGAAGCAATTATTGTTTAAAATTGATTAAAACTAATACGCCGACGTTTTAGAGGAAATAAGTGCTCTACATCCGTGTTTCTTAAATGCCTTAAATATGATTCAATTTACTTTGCAACAATTTTCATCGACCGTATTTTCCAAATTGACTTAGACGAATTTTTATAGTTCTTTTAGTTGTGTACTTGAGTAACACCATTGATGTTTTCATTGCATTTCCGTTTCAAATAAATCAATGTGTATTGATAAAATATCTAATACTCCTTTACATAATTAAAACTCAAACTTTTAAGATTGATGTCATTTTATAAAATATTCGCTCACATAAGTAACTTCTTCGAGTATTCAATTTATGGCTACATAATCTCATATCAGTATCCGTGGATGGCTTTGTTATTTAATCGTAATAATATCCATGGAAAAGAATGAAGCAAAGATGAAAACATCATTTATATTCGAATATTAATGACAAAAAATCCATTTATTTAAAATACAAGTATAACAATTTGAAGACTAATAATCAAATGTTGATAACGAAATTTCTAGAAAAATTTGCGCATTGAAGAAAACTTTTAAATAATAAAGTAAAAAAAGATCACTTGATATGGTATATTGCACTTATTTTCAATACGATATCATTCCACTAATGTTTTCTCAATCAGTTGAATACAATGACCAAGTCCATTTTCATCCTTAATCTTTTCACCAGCCTTTAGAGCATTATTTTTATACATCGCATAGTTATTCATAAGATCTTGTATGCCATTAGTTAACTTTCTAACATTCACCTGACGTATTGGAATAGGTTTTGGTCCTAGTTTATTAATAAATACTCGATCACCATTAAAAGGTTGATCAGCTCCAAAAGGTAATATCAACGCTGGTAATCCATATCTCAAACTTGTATGGGTAGTGCCAGCACCTCCATGATGAATTGCTAAAGACATATTTGGAAATAACCATGAATGTGAAATAGTCTGTTTTAGATAGAATATATTTTCGCGATCAGATAATTTACTTTCATCGATACTTTGAAAACCAACTAGCGATATAATTGCTTTAGAATTAGTATTTCCAATAGCCGTTTGAGTCATTTTTAGAAATTGTGATTGTTCATCTGCATTAAACATAATATTCATCATTGATCCAATGCCGACATAAATTATCTTTTCATTTTGCCATTTATCTAGAAAATTACGAAGATCATCTGATGGTTGAAATTCATGATCTTCTTCTGTTTCCTGAAGAATTGGACCAACCATAAATTCATTTTCAGGCCAATCATTTGGCTTTGCTAGTAAACATTTTGAATAAATTGTTGCAGTTAAGATTGGCCTTTTAAAAATAGATCTAATCATTTGATCATAGTTAAGTTTTATTGGTGGTAAATTAATATTAGCACGTAGCTGATTTATTTTATCGCTATACATAGTCGATGCTCCAAACTCAAAAATATTCCATTTATATGAATTAATCCAATTAAATAAGCTCTCACTTTTCCCACCAAAAGCAGGTGGAGCAAATTCAGCTGTACGTGTACAAGGGTACGTGTAGATTCCAATAGCTTTTGTTTTTGAATATTTTTCGATACAACTTAAACCAGCTAAAACCGATGTTACTGATAAAACAATTAAATCAGCGTCTTTTGAGCCAGCTGCAATGCCATTAAACCATTCTTCCATTAATGGTAAAAAAACACGTTTAACTAAGCCCATTTTGAAGACGCTTGGATTTCGTTGAAGTTCTATTCCGTCAGGCGTTGTGGATAAAATGACTTCCATATCACCACCAATTTCTACTGTATCAATATCTACGACATCAATATAAAGAGAAAAAAAAAACATGTTCGAACATTTGAAAAATAATATAAATTTTTAACATATATTTACAGAAGATGAATATCATTTAGAGAACTTTCCTTTACTACTGAATTATGAATAACTATCTGTACATCGAACTCCCTCGATTTTACTTTTAAATTGTCCAGTAAATACAAAGTATATTTGTTGATTATAGACTGTTTCGTTTGTTTTATAGAATTAAATATGATTGTGCATTGACAAAGCATTTAACTAACTTTGTGATTTCATCAAACCAGATTAAATATGTGAGAAACAAAAGTCTTACCGTACTTTTTAATTTCATCTTCAAAACGTTGATGTACGCCAAGCCATACTATATGACCTTGTTTTTTCAGTTCTTTAGCAAGAATTAGATAAGGCTTCACATCTCCTAGTGAGCCTATAGCAGGTATAAAAATTCGTTTTCCTGATTTGTTCACACTGTTGTCATTATCATGTTCCAGAGTGACAGTTTCCATTTTGTTTGACTTTTTCTGACGTTTTAAAAAGATAATATATATATACGAGTCTATAATGACTACTAATAGCAAACCAAAGTATTTTGATAATTTAATCTTGTGTTCGAATGGATGACATACATCAAATATTAGTAACTAAAAAAATAGTAGACGAATAGATTATTTCAGTTTTTATTATAGTCAACTCATGTCGTTGCTACTAAATAAATAAAAATGACAAAGAGAAAGCTAATGCAGCTCTTTCGAAAAGCAATAGATAAAAAACAAAAAAATATGCTATTCTCTTAAAGGTAAATAATCGTACAGAGAGTTGCTGTATATATAAAACAAGAACATGCATTATAAGAAAAAGTATTGAAAAAGGCCCAGAATGATAAAAGAAAGACTACTTATTGATTGAAATTCAACTATGCATAGTTTTGATCTTTTTTATTATCAATACGAGTTATACTTTAGACAAGGCTAACTTGATTTTGTATGTTTTTAATAATAATAAAATAGTATCGTTTAGCATTTATTTGAAACCATGTGTCGTTCCTACTTGATATGCCTCGAAGTTAGAGTCCCACATATATGTTTTAATAAGAAAAAAGTTTTTACATGTTAAAAAATACAGAACTCAATATATTAATCATTAAAGCCATACTTTTCTTTCTCATCATGTTAGAAAATTGCAAAAAAAGAACGAATACAATATTTCTTGCGTCTATATTGGTTGAAAAGGATTCTCGTATATCATCCGATACGATACGAAATAGCTGTGCAAATCAACATGAATTGAATTTTTAACTATATCACAATTTGATTGACACTCACGTATCAGAAGAACCACCAATGAATTTTTATTTACTAAACATACTACACAGCATCCACCGATAGGATTCAGTTGCCAGGGTGTGACGTAACTGTGAGAATAAATTCGAGAGTAGTTGTCAGCATTCCTCAATTGAAAACAATCATACTCATACCGATCTTGAGAAATAAATGTTTGTTAATAATGAACTTTTATCAATTCAACTGCTATCTTGAGGGTGTGGGTGTGGGTGCATAATTGAATATATGGGCACTCACTGTATAGTTGTGCCTACATAACTGAGATTGCATCTCTTGTTTCAATATTCTCATCTTTAATCCTGTGTCTTAAAACTAATTGAATAAAACAATTTCTCTAAGATTGTCAATAGCGACTATATTTTAATTACGAAGAAATTGTCTTAACAGTTTATATTTTGTTTGCTAATACAAACTCAATAATCATGTATTCAAAAAGAAAAGATCAAAGCGACGATCCATAAAATGTTCAAGAATACGTCACAGTTCATTATCAATGTGTATTTGAACAGTGAAATCGTTAATATAAATGTGGATAGAGATTGTTCTGCATTGAGTATACTGACGAAAACTAGTGAGACGTGATAGAATGAAAATTATATTGAGAAATGTTGAGAAAAAATCCATAGACGTAGCTTTATCAATCTGATATCAATATTATTGAAAGTGAGAAAGAGCAGGTGGCTATTGGATTTAATTCCTGTATGAAATACATGAATAATTTAAGCTGTTGCAACATCACATCCACCAGTCAGAGTATAGAGATACCTCTTTTACATAGAATAAAATATGATAAAGGGCGGCATCTACAAATTGTGGATATCTATAAGACATATTTTTTAATCTAGTTTACTTCTATTCGAAATATAGAGAACCAAGCGTATTAGTTAGCATTAAAAGAAAGAAAGGTATCAGACCTCGTATCATAAACCAACTATTTCTTTTTTTTTCATTTAAAACGTGTGCGGTTTGATTAGCATAGATAGCAGCAAAAATTCAACTCAGAATATATATAAATTTTTCAGTCTGTCTTCATTTTTATCTGTGATAGTGAAGCATTAACTACTTATTTACATTATGACAATTCACACTTTGTTATTAGAATATTTTAGTGCTTACAATGAACATGATATTAATAAAATAGTTAGTTTTCTTCATCCTGATTGTCGTGTTATATTTAATGGTGAAGTGATTATGGCAGGTGTAGCAGCAATGCGACCCTATTATGAACACGACTTTCTAAATTCTCAAGCAAATGCAACTATTTTAGAATGTAATGAAGATGCAAACAATAAAAATGGTATTCACGTGGTATTAAAAACACATGATAATCGACTTGTTGATGTCACATATATATTTGAATTGAAAAAAGATGACGATGAATTCCACAATCAAAAAATGATTGAACATATTATTCATTCAGTTAAACATCAGCAAGACTCACAGTAGTAAAATAAAAATTAAGGAAACGCATTTTAAAGAATATTTTATTATGAAATAAAACTTAACTGTTGAAAGTTTTTCAACTTTAACACGACAGAAAAAAAACACACAGTAATGCATTATGTTTTAGATCTTTGTTGTATCGAATCAATCCATTGTGTCACATTCCATGGTGCTACAGATAACGAAGGGAGTTCTTGAAAATTTATTGTTGCATTGTGAACATCAAATGAGAGAAAAACATACTTGCTCAAGCAACATTAGCAGATCGACAAAGTGGATGGATGTTCATGTTTCTAGCATGATCTCTATTTCAAAGTGAACTTGAAGTCAAATATCAACAGTAGATCAAAGAAAATCTTCGCTCACTGATTTGGATAGTCTTCGCGAAAAGAAGAATATTCTGGTCGTAGATTATTGTTCATTTCCCTGGCTTAAAATAATATCGCTTAATATAGAAGACAAACAGTTGACATATTTAAATAAAAACAATTTCAAAAGAAAAAAAGGAACTGATAATAGCCTGATGAGAACGCAAATGTTTGATTTCTTGGATGTTTCGATAATAATTAAAAATAGCGAATAGAAAATATAGACGCGTGAAAAATAAATATATGCAATATTTTAAATGACGTTATATACTTGATCGTGCCGTATGAATCAATCATGTATAACAAAAGAAAAACATATTATGTAAACTGTCTCTGCAAACAACTAAGATGCACATGTAAAATATGTGTAATATATATTAGAGAAGTCGAGAGAAGCTTTTATTCATTGAAACATAAAACTCAGAATCAGTCTCATGAACCCTTCAAAGCTGATCATTCGAGAATAATTTTCATGAATAAGATAGAAAAAATTATAGTTAATCTTAGTTGAGGCTTTTATTCAAATGTTGATTTTTTGTTTTGCTGAATAATTCAAAAGACAACAAAAAAATGTTATTTGTTACAAAGTTTAAAAGAAAAAAAAGCTACAAAAGCAAAATGAAATAATTTATGGCTAATCAATACATTCCGCTTCGATTTGAGACTGATCTTGAGTATTATCCATTTCAACTTTATCAGAATTTTCTTGTAATGGATCTTGCTGTTTTTTGGTTTCTTCAATTGTTTCTTTAATCAATTCTCGAATACGTGATTGGCGTTTTTGTGTGTAATCACTTAATGCTCGATTTTGTTTCCCTGGCTCTTTCTTTTTCAACCATTTATCAATCGCCTTAATTAAAACGTAAAGTTACTTTAAAAAAATTTCGATCAAAAGGCAATCTTACTTGTTTAATATCTTGCTTAAGTTTGTCAGCTAAAGTATTAAATTCATCAGGTTTAATTCTTCGATCAATATTTTTTTGATGAGCTTCAGCAAAATAATTTTTTATCTGTTCTAAATTATGATGTTCAGAATTTTGATTAATGAATTCATTTTTCAAATGATATAATTTTGTTTGAAAAAATGCAAGTTGATGTTCGTTAGTTCGTAGTTCGCACTTAATTTCTTTGTGAAAAAAACTAAATTCACGTGAACATGTCAAACGAGATAATCTTTGTAAATCAGTTGTTTGTAATGTACGAACAGATGATATGGGACTTTTCACTGTAGTTGCAGATATAGCTCGATTAACAGAAGATGAAGTTGTTGTTCGGACTTGTTCTTTTTCATTACTTGAGAGTTCAGCCATAGGTTTTACCTTTTTAGGTTCACGAATTTTAACGAGAGTTGCCGGTTTAGGACGAACAGCGGCATTCAGAGTTTTTATTTTTTTAACTGGAACTGAAGGTGGTGTGGGAGGTTCTAAACCTTGAATTGAAATCATATTTCGTTTAGAAAAACTCGATTGAATAAATTAAAAGACCTACGTTTTTTTATTTCTCTCGTTTCACATTTAGTAACTCGTCTGACAGTACGTTCTTTTCGTGTTAAAAATCGTACGCCAAATTTCGGTGGTGCTGGAGTCATTCTGAACACAAAGAGAAACATAATTTTTGTTTTCAATGGATTAATTAAAATGCCTTTCTTACTTGCACAGTTTTGATTAGAGTAAAAATAAGGAAATATATGAGTTTATGTGTTGCCCTTTACTCGTCTTACCAATGAATAAATACTAGTAGAAGAAAATTCTCGGTAGACAAAAAGAAGAAAAAGAAAGGACGTCGAATTTTTTTCTCTCACTCTTCAAATAGCGGACAACTGACCGAGGTCATGTATAGTAGAAGATTTTTTCTTTCTCTTTCTTCTCAATACATGTGAGTGGCCTGTTCAATATCACGTAGACAGAATAGGAACGAAAATAAAGCGGTCATCGCTATTTCTAGGGGGGAGAAAGTCATATTTCATAGAATATAATGGTAATATTTGGTCGCTATGTTGTGTTCCTAGTAAAAAAATGTTGTATATATTCTTTATTCTTTATTCTTTACGAATACTTCAAGTAAAATAAAAGTCGTTGAACGATTATTTTGATTGATAACATAAATTTTGTATACTATCTATTTCCATTAATATTTCTATTATAGTTATGTAGTTATTTTACGACAGTACTATTCATCTTGACATTATCTATATGTAGAGTTGATCCCAAGAATTGCACAATAATCTAAGAATTACAACATCATCGTTTCAAATATGGCATTACTTGTGATTTGTTTGATTTCTAATAAAAGCGTATTCAAAGCTTTCTGTTTTTGAGAAGAGTAATATTATAAAAGAAAAAAATTGTTGGACAGTGTATTATGCCAGAAATAACTACGTATGAATCCGTCGATTTGAAGACCATTCGATTTCCCTATGTACGTCTTAGTTATGATCCATAACGTACATATTTTATGAATGTCTGTATTTATAGTTGTATTATTTCTATTTTGTTTTTCATATTTTTCTCAGTTGGTTTCCAGTAGATTTGTTGATATTATGTAATTTAGATTATTGCAATCATAACTTAATTGTTGATGATTAAAGTAGAATATTTAAAATCATAATGCTACACCGATTGATATTTTGTATCACTGAGAAATATAGTGGTTATATTAGAACTGATGTATATTCTCTGTTTTTTTTGTGAGTAAAACCATCATCAGAATTTCATCGAAGATATTTGACTCAACTTTAACGATTTGCAATGTTATTTCTATTCTAATACTTACAAGCACATACGTTCGTGTGAAAACAATACAATATTAAAATTTAAAATAGTATTCTATTTTAAATTTTCGAAATGTTTTCTAGTTATTCAAAAAACTTCGCTTAAAAGTTGCAGAAGCAATTTTAGTTTAGCTCAATATTTTTTAATCGTACTTCGTGATATTTGATTGGATTTTATTATAGCTACTATTTTCACTTGAATTTTAGAAGAACAAATATTATGAGTAGATTTTATTATTGAAACAATATTTTACATATAACAAAAAATGATAGAAGCAGATAATACGAAAAATATTCACTTAATGATGTGAACAGGTCAATGTTACGAGTACTGTTGTTAATAAATAATACTAAAAATTTCTGTTTTTCAATGGAACAAAATAATTTATCATAAAAAACAAAACTTTTAGTTTCCATCAAGCGTATTCAGTACAATTATGATTGATTCCTGTGTTCTATTACATAAATTCAATTGTTCGTCAATATATTTGAACAAGAATATTTTTTTCCTACGAATACTAAACATTTCATAATTGTGTAAATTTTATCAACAGGAAAAACATATTCAATTCATGCGACAAATATTCAGCATACAGGTCGAGTTCGATCATTTAATTACTCTGCAAGCACTCAATAGTTCATTTGTGTAATGCTACGTCTCATATGTGTAAAATTTCCTGGGTGTGTATGTGTGTGCTAGCATTCGCATGAAATACTTAACATATGATAGTTAACACCAGTAGATTATAGAATAACAATGAACGAGTAATACGCGGGAGGATATACTTCAAACGAATTACATAATTTAATTAGTTTAGAAAGAAAAATAAGAAATATGCATTCATTTTCTATATTCAAATCACTTTTTGTATTGAGTAATTTTAGTGATATTGTACAGTATTAAAATAGAAGTATACGTAACTATTTTTAATAATCAATAGTATAGGGAAAAACGAGGTGCATCATATTGACTTATTGTTTTTGTGTTTTATTCATTTTTATGCGATTTATATATATTAGGAACCATATTAATAAATGCACTCCGATGAACTTCAAGGTTGGCAAAAGTATGCAAATAAATTCAAGTTTATCTATGAGAAACAATGAACTCTCCTCTATGATACACGATAGTAGATAGAAATTTTGATACTCTATCATATCTGAAGATAAATTACTTCAACTTAACATGCGAGTTTTTCTTCATCAAAATTATTTATTCATATTAGTAGCCATATTCCCTCATTTAAAAAGAAAAAAATTAAAAAGTGAAATCAAAATTAAACGGAAACTCTATTGATATTATCAAAATCTATTTTTGAAGTACGAATTGATCCACAACTGCATCATTATCATTATGATAATATGTGAAATGTAAATATGTACGATTGGCCCATATTTGACTGTATCCATATTCTTGATCGTGATAAATACTCCATTCAGCACCTGAATATTCACCAGAATCAATATCTTGTCCAGCCATACCGATTAAAACATGTGTTATGCCATCGGATACACATTGTTGTTTATACATGGGACATGTTCGTTCATATGAGTGTTTATGTGCAAAAAGATTAACATCAACATGATATCGATAGAATAATGGTTCCAAATAAAATTGTAACATAATTTTAATAAAATCATATGGTTCATCGGTTTCCGATGCATACATCGGTCGATGTGAACCAACAATAATCCATGGAGTGTGTGAACGATTTACTGAACGAAGATCTTGCTCAAGCCATGCATATTGTGAAGATGTATGACGAAAATCATGTTCTGTTGAATAATGAATAACATGAATGGGACCAACATCGAAACTATACCAAAAGAGACTATTGCCATTGGATGGAGAATGAAAACGACGAACCATTGGAACAGCACATTCACCACCTGAATCGTAACCGTAGTTACCCCTGAAATAGACAAAAATAAATAAATGAATTTTCTGCATTCTTTATATCTAATGTGAATTGCAAAATAATAAATTAGAAAAATAGTGACTTTTTCGAATGTTTATATTGTGAAAATTTCATAGTTCACTCTACTAGTCTAGACTAAAATACTGTACCATTTTGGTCGAAATCCGCCAGGACCTGGTGCGCCACTTGGATCCTTATCTCCGCCCATCACATGATCATATTCATGATTACCAATTCCAACCATGTAAGGTATGCGCGCTGCTATTGGCTGAATTTGAGTCATAAATGCATCCCATAGAGCACCAACACCACGAGCATAACTAATATCACCAATGTGTAATAAACAGGTAATATTCGTTGATGTTACTCGTGCTGTCACTCGATCGATAGTTGATTTTGCACCTGGTTCTACTGGCGATAGACCCATGTCTCCATATGTAATTAAGTTTACTGCTTCGTTTTCATCTGCTGGACGATTTGTAAATGAATAGATCGATGACCATCCATGTTCATCAGTTCCAACACGGTAAAAATATGTTGTTGATGAACGAAGATCTTCTAATAGAATCGTATGCATGTGTCCTGCATCAATAAATGCTTGTGGACCCCATACATTAGCCTTTCCTTCACACATATCTGATGCAGTGTAAGTTGTTGTTGTTCCACTTTGACGAAAATTTAGAGACGATGATGTTAATCCATATTGACATTGCGGAATGTATTGCGATGAATTAGTTAAATAAGAAACGAACATTTGATCGATTCGATCACCATAAGCTAAATGAATTTGTGTTGGCTCGTTGTAATTAAGTGGTTGAATAGTAGGTGATTTAGCAATAAGAGAATAATTGCCCGAACAAGTATTATCACGTGAATAATATCGGAATTCTAATGGGCGACGAAGATTAATCATTTGCCATGACATACTACTCTGTTTGTTTTGAACAAATTCGAAATCGAAATAATCACAAGCTAAAGAAAAACAATAGTTTATTCATTGTTGTCTACGACTAAACCATAAGAAAGTAGAACAGCTACCTGTAGTAAGGGGAATTTCAATATAATAAATACCAATAAAATCATCTTTACATGAAGCTAATATAGGTGTCCATGTTATTTGAATTTGTTCACTGCTCATATAAACTGTTTTGGATACTTGTATAGTACGTACAACTTTGTTTCGTCGAGGGAAAATCGAAGAAGAAACACCAGCTCCTCTATTACAGGCATATGGACTTGGCTCATTGTTAAATTTATGCCGTTTTCCAAACGGCCCATTTGCATTCAAATGCTTTTCGGCCTGAACAACCATGATGAAAGATGATATTAAAATAAAAAAATACACAACTCGGTAACGAAGCATAATATCACAAGCTGCGACCATCGTACTTTCTATATCACATGCTATTGTCGTATATAACAAAAAATGATAATATTCATCATATATATCTATATTTATATTTATATGATTCAAAAGCAGCTCGATGCAATATTTTCATTGGTAAAAAACTTGATGCAATAGAATATTTGACTATCACCTCTATTTTGTACATGTAATATTTAGAAGATGTAGTTGTAGTAGCAGTAGTATAGTTATTTATATATAAGGATGAGAGGATCAGGATGTAGTTGAGTTCTGTTCACGAATCTTTGAGCTTCCTGCAGTGGAATTTTGTAACATTTAATTTCGTGATGAAGCGCTCAAAATTCTGGCTCTGTCACTAAGATATATACGTATATATGTGAATTTTACTTTCATTCTATCTGTCATTTATCCAATATCAACGACTTTAAAACGTGCTCATATAATAATAGTCTTTGTATTAGACACATTGTTACTCTAACTCACATATAACATTGCATGAAATCTTCTGATATTGTGACATCTGAATGAAAATGTGCTTATTCCTGATGATGCTAAACAAGACGGTATCCACACTTCTAAACTCGATTTGACTCTGTTAGATTTTCACTTCTACATTTTAAGTCGCTTCGCTAAAGCCCAGTTGTGTGTCGCTTAAAAAGAAGCTAGTTGACTAATTTCGAGCTGAAAATATTCTGTCATTTATTCAAATACGAAACAAATAGACAGCAATTAAGCTGTTAAAAGTGTTTCATTCATGGCAGCTGCGCTAAATAATCATTTAAACATTGATTGAGATATGATGACGACTACACCATCGGTGTTTGTGTTATTGAAATCAGTGTTAATTTTACCGTTAATAAATTTACTTATTTCTCTAGTTGAAAGAGCTCTTATGCGAATATTAATCACCATCTATTCAAATATTAATGAAAATATATCAGTACAAAACTTCAAGTGCATCTCTTTTAAATAATATTCAAGAATAAGTTTAAAATTTTCTTCGGTTCATCATTAGAAAGTAATGAGATCCTCTTCATCGCATGATAATACTCAATCTCAAGCAAAGAAAAGTCTTATTTAGACTAATATTGATCAAGTAATTGATTCACACTCATACTCTTGATTTACGATTTGCTGGTTTACATACCAGTTGAATAAATAAATCGATCAATCCATTGAATGGATAGACTACGTTTCGTCTTCTTAGCTCATTTACTTCTTGCCAAGATATTGTATTTTAAAAAGTGTACTACTGTAGATTTGACAAAACAAAAATTAATATTTAATATATAGATTACTTATGTATATCTATCATTTAGTAAATTTCCTTCAGTTTATAGACAATAAAAGCTACAAAAATGAAAAAAATATTGTATCGATTAATGAACAAAAATGATTCGATGATATTTTTAATGTTTAATTCAATTTTTTATCAAACTATGAACGATGAACGTATAAGTTAGCATACTACTATTTTGATTCAAGTGACAATTGGCAATCAGGTGGATTATTCATAAGCTGTAAAATGCTTTCAATTTGTTCAAAAACAATAGATTATAGAAATCGAAAACTTCTTGATAATAACGCCGTAAACATAGTTTATTTACTAGGTGAACATAGGCTACCATCTATATTGATAAATGCAAACAACAGAACTTTGACTTCTTGGATAGTAAATTTTCTAACTGAGAATACATTTAATTCTTTCATTCAGTTCGAATCATGAAAAATCAAACGAGACAAAAGTAGATATCGTAATTAATCTGCCTTCGCTCCACTAAAGATGAATAAAACAATAACTCTACGATGGCGAGTCGATCATATTTTCATAAAATTCTGGTTCCATTAACACAATGATCTTGAGAAATTGTAGGAAGTTCTAACATTAATTGCTTGTCAAGCTAAAAAAAAGATAAAATAGTATCGATTCTGCAATACATACTTCGACATGAGAAACCAAAAAGATGATAGGACTATTCTTGGATAAGCTCAGTACCAACAGTATCAGTATATTTGATCCGTATATGCATGATCACTAAAACGAACGAAACTGATATTGTACTCGATAGAATAAAAACTCCATTAAACCATCACTAATCTCTGTTCAAAGATCCATAAAAATCTTGATTGATCTAAATCTTTCAAATTGATTTTAAATTAATTGATAAAACAAAACATATTTTTCAATAATTGTTTTCTACTCACATAAAAGCACACGATAGAGATCGTGGAATGTCTAAAACCTCATCTTTATCATCATGATCCTCGTGTACACATATGAGTGAACTTGCAACATATGGTTCTGGTGAATTTTTATAATAAGATTAAGATTTTATTTTCGATTTATAAATTAAATAGCGAAGGGAATATTTTGAAGTGTAAGAGAACGTTTGGGCTACAACTACAAAATATCTAGTAAATTTTACAGAGTAAATTGAATAATTTTTAATAAAGAAATATTTGTGTTTATGACTTCTTTTTATTAGAAACAGATCAAGCCGTTCTATTATTGAATTTATAAAAGTTTTATTAAATTTACAAAAATCACCTTCTCAATTAATCCAAGTAGAATAACGAGTTCAGTTGCTCCTTACTAATAGATGTGCTTAGATAAAATGTTAACATTGTGCTAAATGTCAATTATTATCATTTTATTTCCTCCGAATAGCGAAACATTGAGTAGAAAAGTTTAGAATATTGAATACTTCTGCCGCAACAAAATACTAATACATTACTATTGCTGTAATAATTTATCTTCTATTCTTAAATTCCGATATTTCTCACAGTTCTCAATTAAGGGTGTACGTATGCATGATTGTTCAGTATAACAGTTACAAGATGTATTGCAAAATGTAGTCCTACATCGAGTGACCTCCTGAGGACTCTCCTATAGAAAAAGTACGAGTTTTGAAAATCATGACTCGCCAAAGTACAATAAAAAATTATGAACAGACATTACTTCCAAGACCTTTTCTGTTGAACATTGGTATTGAAAATATTGAATAAGTTCAGGGATTTTAGATTTAGAATACAAACTTCTCTATTGATAACAAATATTAATTATGTAATTTTCTGTCTTTTGATACACAAAAACGAAACCATCTGATCTTTAGAAATAAAGGGGAAAAAACAGTGAGATTTAGATTCACTTATTTTGTACAAATCCGTTAGTCGATTATGTTCTACAGTAACTGCTACTAAATTCAATATATTATGATCAGTACTTTTATATTCTCACTTTAAAGATTACTGAAATAATCATTCGATATTGATAACTGTTATTTTTTGAAACTGCGATCAACAGTACTGCTGCGCTCATTCTTCATAGATTTCACTTAAATTTAAAAAAAAACTCATATTGATTCGACTCTGTGGCTGCTTACATGATTACATTTATTTTGAAAATAATCTTTTCGTAAATTTCTAAGAGTAAAAGAATGTAGTGTGAAAAGCAGTATCCTTATTTTATGGTGTACCAGATGATTTTTCTTCCGTTCCTTTTCATGTAAATAACAAATATCATTATATTCTTATTTTTTATCGTTAACAACGCTTCATTGTGCATACTGAGTATGTAAATACTTTTCTCACAATAACAAAAAAAAAAGCTGGCCTTCATAGATTGTAGTTCGCAATGATCATACCGAGCCTCAATAATAACTCGATAGCGCATATGTTTTTTAAGAAGCATAAAATGAGAACAAGATCAAAAGCAATTGATCTTATTCTTGACTGATTCATAAAAGCTTCTTAATTACGAATGTATGATCAGTTCCTATCGTAGACATTCTCTTTCTTATCATTTTGTAACCTTAAACCCAATATATCAAAACATACATGTTAACATGTAGAAAAAAAATAGATTTAAGTAAACCTATATCTATAAAGTTAGATAATCTATCTAACAAAATCATATCATATATAGAAATGAAAATAGAAGTGATGATGATTATATTGTCCTAGATGTTTTTTTTTTAATCTTTACCTATTCCTTTCTTAGTTTAATTATTTTTCTTTATTAGTATTCATGGAAACAAAAGAAATTTTTTTAAAGTAGATAGATTATTTATTGTTATTGAATCTTTAGCTCCTTGCTATTTACTGAACAATGCGTTATCAATTACCAACACGTCTGCAAGCTGCTATTCTCGACTGGGCTGGTACTGTAGTTGATTTTGGCAGTTTTGCACCAACCAAGATCTTTGTTGAAGCCTTTGGCAGTTTCGGCATAGAAGTGAGCTTAGAAGAAGCACGTGGACCTATGGGTATTGGTAAACGAGATCATATTCGTACACTTTGCTGTCAACCGTCGATTGCCGAACGCTTTCATCATCGCTTCGGACGCTCACCGAATGATAACGACGTAAATGAGATCTATAACCGATTTATACCATTACAAGTTGCCAAAGTGGCAGAATATTCGACATTGATCCCAGGTGCATTAGACACTATTGCTGAATTGCGGAAAGTCGGTTTAAAGATTGGTACGACGTCTGGTTATCCCAAAGAAGTAATGCAAAAACTAACAGCAGAAGCTGCCGCTATTGGCTATTTACCAGATTATACAGTAGCAACTGATGAGGTACCCAAAGGTCGTCCGAGTCCAGCACAAGCATTAGCTAATGCAATTGCTCTCGAAGTTGATGATGTAGCGGCTTGTGTCAAAGTAGATGATACTCCACCAGGTATTATCGAAGGTCGCAGTGCAGGAATGTGGACTGTAGCATTACGGTTCTCTGGAAACTTTCTCGGTCTAACATGGGATGACTATTGTGCCCTTTCATCCGATCAATTGAATTCTGAACGCCAACGCATTGATCAACTATTTGCTCCTAGTAATCCCCATTATATCATTGATACTATTGCAGAACTACCTCCAATAATTGTCGAAATCAATGCACGTCTCACACGTGGTGAACATCCTGCTCAGCATTAAAATTAGTTTGTTTCAAAATGACTGATAGTTTTGCTTGATAAATATAATTTTCATCGTTATCTTGTCATATCGTAATCATGTAAATAATCTTCTTTTAATTAAAAACCCTGTTGAAATATAAACTACTATTTATGAATCATTACTAGTATGTTGAAAATAAAAATGTATGAACAAACTATCATTAATAGTCAACTATTTCTATTTTTAAAGTTAAGATTTAAATTTCTTAAAAATTCTTTAGTAATAATGCCAGTAGAGAAATTATTAAAAAAACAACATGTAAGAATTCTTCAAATTTTGGTGACATATGATAAATTTTCAGCTATATTGAAAAATGAATTGGAAACAGTCTACAATCGTTACTTTTAGAATAAATGTTTTCCTAAGAGAACTTTTTTTCGATAATGTAAGACGATTGAATTTATAAAATTAAGCAACAGAATTCTTTCAGTTTTTTAGGGTTATTTCAGTATGAAAAATGAATTCAAGAAAAAAGAATGAATTTCAAATTAGGTGATAGATATGATGAAACGAAATAATGAAATTTAAAAAAAGTTATATTACTGAAGAAAATTCGACAGTAGCGTCATATTTTCATTGGATGCATTTGCTATATTTTCCACGCTTTTCCTTTTACATTTGATAATATAGAAATAACAAAGAAAGGAGAATTTGATGGATTCTAAAATTTCATATTACTAATTTAATTCATTTAATAATAATCAATATTGAAGGCATTTTTCATTTTTATGATTTTGTTCAAGCAATAATCCGTATGTAACTATCTTTACAATATGTACTGTTTTGTTTCTTAAATTTTCCAGTATATTACTGATTAGAAAAGGAGACAAAAAGATGTAGACTTATCTTACTAAATCACATATGTGTATTAGTTTTTGTTTTTCTGGGAAAATAATGATTCATGCTATCATTTTCTTTATAATCTATTCAATGAACATTTGATGATTATGTTTTTCTTATGATGCATACAATATCTTGCTCGTCTGTCTTGTATAAATCGATGACATGACGTTTTTCTTTCTTTTAAACGATGACGAAAATGAATTAAGATAAGTTTTTAGTAGCAGTAGCCATCAATAAACATATGCAACATAAGTTCCAATAATATTTTCTAAAAGAATAACCACCCGAGAATAATAAATGAGATATCATTATCTTGTCTTTATTGTATTTGAGTATTATTTTTAAATGGGTTTAAAAAGACATGGTTTAATTGCATTTTGCATTGCATGTCTCGTTTGACCAAGCAAGTTAATCTGATATGATGATAGAAAACAGAAATGAAAAAAAACAACATATTGCTTTTTTTGTGTTCTCTTATGTCTGGACATGTTTAATCTGTTCATCGTCTACTGGATTTGGCACATTCTTGTGTCATCTGAGTACTTTGAATGAGATTGACGAAAGAGTAAAAATTTGATTACTGCTTCTGTTTACGAACAAGTCTAATCATTCTCTCTCTTGCTCAAAGCATGCAATCATAAGTAGAATTTTCAACAATTCTTTTTTCTCTCCTTATGCATTTGTATTGATTGAATACCTGCATTCAATGATGCACTATACTTATTGAAATATAAAAATGATCAGATTGAGGTTAGTAACGTTATTTTTCATACAATATTGATGAAGGATGAACAGTGAGAGATTTCCTTTTATTATATGTTTGATCAAAGTTAAAAGAACTAGGGGGTATGCCAACAAGTTTTTTTTTAAGTAAAAATGGTCGATAAATACTAGTTGAAATTGGTTAGATGAAGTTCTATTATGTTTGCAAGAAGTAATCGGTGAATCAATCAATCAATCTCATATTTAACCATTATTTATAGCTCGAGGAGACCTTTGAAAGAAATGGATGATGGCCTTTTGCCCACCGGAAACAGACACACGCGTCATTTGACCACCTTCTTTATTTTTCCTGTTTCTATGATGTATATATCCCTGGAGTCACACACACATCAATATATATATATATATATACGTATATACAGACTGCCGTCTGTCTACTCTCATTTTATTCATTATCAAAAAAAAACTTCGACATTGAATGTCATCATATGGTAATTCTTTCATTTAATTTCACGTCAGTCTTTTTTTATGTATACTTTCTTAGTCCTTCATCTTCATTACCTACCATTGACTTTCTTGTGTAGTATGAACAAATTAACTAAAGTTAGATGTGTACTCTCTCTCTCTCTCTCACAATAACCGCTAATTCGATCAATCGTAACTAGTGAAATAAAAAGTGTATATTTGAATGGAATTATATTTAGTTAGGTGATTAACGAATTGTTAAAAAAGCGAAATCTTAGAAAATGATTTGAATTCATATTACGTGTTCAAGATGAAGAGTTCTGAGAGTGACCATCAATAATTATGATTTGAAAAAAAAACAAAGTTGAATATATTTTTCTTTGGTTCTGTAATATGATGAGAAATGTTATTTATCTTTGGATTGAGTAGTGACGAACTTGATTATCTTTATATGTCTTGTTGATATTACATCATCAGAGTGATGATCCACGCGTAAATTCAATAGCTCAGTGTGTGATCAGTAGCAATATATTGAAGGCGAATGAAATGATAAGACCATCTGTCTTATCGTGTCTACATATTATTGATAATCACAATCTAGAATGCACTTCCGGACTGATGCTCACACTACACTCGTCTATCTTCTTTAATGAGGTCGTATATTCTTTCTGCTTTATTTATTTTTCATTACAACGATATCAGACAAGTGTTTGCCTCTCTACTGTGCATATCATCTTTTTGTACTATATTTATACTTTAACAAGTTATATGATTCAAAATAAATGACTGAATGAGATCAGTATAAATCACGGATGAAGGTAAAGTCAGATTGATTTCTACGCAATATGAATAGTCATTTTCCTTTCTTTCCTTTTTTCTTGTGTGCAGGTGCATTTGTGTTCATACAGTAGAACGAAAGAACCCATCGAGCTTTATATTTACAGCGATGTGATGTTCGATGAATCAAGATGATGTCTCATAACCGATAGACTAGGACAATTAGCGTTTATAATATCGTTGTCTTTTGTTTCTCTGGTTTGATACTTTCCTTTTCCCTTATTACTCCTGTCGATAGAACTGTTATGAGACAAAAACAATGCTTTATTTTTTCTTTTTAGAAAACATACGTCTTAACAAGACGAACCATGCGTTTCCATAATATTCGTTGCTCTAAGTAAATAGGCGAATTTACTTCTTCTTGTTTCATTTAATCTATTTTTAGAGAAAATTTCAATTAAAAAAATGAAAGAATTTAAAAGAATATTGATTTCTCGATCAAATGATTATTCAGGTGGCGGTGGTTTTGGTTTTACACTTCGTCATTTTGTTATATATCCATCATCAGTTTCTGTTAATGACATTCTCCAGGTAAATTATGTTTCAACTAATAAAAAGGATCAGCATTAATCTAATTTTCTATTGATGAAAAATATATTTAGATGTAAAAATTCCAAAACTCGAGTAATTCTGTTTTCAATCTTTTCTATTGCAAGTTCTTCTTCTCATTCTGCTTCATTTTGTAAATTTTAACATAGCTAATTAAGAATATAATTTAATGGGCTTTTTAATAGTAAACAATAACAATAGTTTGGTTTATTTAATGAACTGTTAAAACTTTATTTTTGATTTATCCTTTAACATTCATAGGCCTCGTATAGTGTTATCATAGATGAACATCAACAAAAACAATTAGAAGAAAGAAGAGAAACAAAATCAGCAATTATACCATCCACTGCTTCATCGTCGTCATCAGGCGCTCGCATATCTTATCAAGGAGAACAACAACAACAAAAACAACAAGAAATAGTGTCGCCAAATTCCATGAAAACTATCGGCAGCGGTAAGCAGAAAGAAACAAAAAATAATCATAAGCATTTTTTCCTAGTCGATTCCATAATTGATTGATGAGACATGTTACATGTTGTATGAGAAAGAAAGAAAGAAAGAAAGAAAGACAGAAAAAACAAACATAACAGTAGTATCTGGTCTTTTATTTTAGACAACGTCGAAGACAAGGGAACAACTATCGCAAACAGTAATAATGAAAATATTCGATCGATCGATACGATTTTCGTTAAAGAAGTACGTTCTGATAGCCCAGCTTATAATGCTGGCTTAAGGTCGGGTGATCGAATATTATCTGTCAATGATCAATCTATTCATGGAAAAACTTATTCACAAGTGATTGCTATAATTCAGAATACGTTCGTATCTCAACAAAAAAGAACAGAGAATAGAGGGAAAAGGTTAAGCATTCTTTTCTTTTCTAGTCCTAATGATCTTATACTTAATGTTGTACCAAAACCAGATGACACTTTTCCTGTAGTAAGTATCTCTATTCTTTTTTTAAGACTTTTTGCTTCTGTTTGTTGTTATTATTTTCATATTTTTGTAAATATTATTTAAAGAATGTCTACGAACCTCGTTTATCATTAAATCGTTCTTCATCATATTGTTCTTCAACAAGAAACATGTCAAAAAGTACAATTGAACAAAAATTGCGCAATTTACAAATAAAATTGGCGCAAGGTCGAACACAAGAAGAACTTGCACAAGCTGGAATTTACTTTCCTCCACCAGATTCTTCATCATCACAAAATACTTTTTCAAACTATATTGATTCAGTTCATAAAGCATTAGATCTTTCTAAAGAGCCATCAAAAGAAGATTCAACATCGTATTATCAATCTCCTTATCATGATGAATATATTCCTTATGATTATAAAAAACAAACATCATTTCAACAACAAAAACAAATCGATCCATCATATATACCTTTGGTTAACTCATCACTCAATATTCCATCACATGATCAAACTCAATGGCTAAGTCCAACATCATCTCAACAAGAATTCAAATCTTCATCAACTGTTTCATTAACGAATGATAAATCTTCAATTAATGAAAATGATACGAAAACAGAATTTGTTAATTTTCGTAAAAAGCAATTTGAAACAGGACATGTTGAAAATTTAATTCATGACACACAACGTGAATCAAAAACAAAAAAATATTCAGAGAAGAAAAAATATGAAAATGAATGGAATCGTTTAACAGCTGTTGCTGATGTTGACTCTGTTATGAAGCGTGCAGCACATTTCGAAGATATTGATCCGGATAAATTTGGTCGATTGAAATCGAAACTTCCAAATTCACTATTATCACAAGATACTTTGACATTTCAAGATGATTATTTACATGATATTAATCCGAATCAAATTATTTTCTATGATGCACAACCACAACCACAGTCACAGTTTAACTTGATCAAGCCAATATCAACTTCGTTAGATCCCACTTCTTGTTTTTCATTTCCAAGAGGTATTAAACTCTAATTCTAAATTTTGAATCTTTTCAAATTACGTAGTTCTCATTTCATGAACTTTGAAATCTTAAAAAAAATCTATTAGACGATAGTTTCGAGTCTCAATCACGATTTATTGACATGGCGGGGAAAAAACAATAAGTCATTTTTACGAGTTTGTTTACAGGACTCACTAGATCTAGTCGACTATTAAATCAACTGAAATAGAATATTCATGATCAAAACACAATACAGATATTATGAAAAAGTTACTTTTTTTCCTTTTATCTCAAGGAAACAAATTTAGAGAAATTGATTATAAATTACCAAATCTTACAGAAGACTTCTAAAACTTCCATTTATCCATCTACAAATTTTCAGTCTCACGAGTTTTTTCTATTCTACACGTACATATATTGCAGAGCGCTTTCTTTGCAAAGCATAAAAACTTATAAATTGTTTCGTTCATCTTGAAAGATGAATGTTTTGACAAAAATATTGAACATGAATAGACTTCGTTTGTCGACTATAACATATACAATCTAGTCGTAACTATTTCATCTTCAATTATACTATAAACTATTTTCGGTGCTTAGCTACTTATATTTACTTCCTAATATGTAGCCAATCACTAGTTTTAACTTGATTTTCAAGAAAAATCTCGTTGAAAACATACACACATGTTTCGAGTATTCATGTTCTAGATTATGATCATTCTACTCGAATAGAAGAAAAAATATAGATGATTTAAAATAATGCCGAATGAGTTCGATAGAAGAAAACATTCTATTCTATTACACGTCTCGCAGCTAAACAAGCAAAATAATCAAGAAAGAAGCGAACGACAGATTTAATCTTTACAACCTCGATATTTTCTTGAAGGAAGCATTGAGAAATTTCAAATCTTTGACAACGCTTGCTCTAGTTATCTAAATGTGACTATCTCAAATGTGTCAAAAAGTTTTTGATGAGCTATTATTTAAAAAACAATATCGTAAAGAAGTTTCTGAATTTCTATTTCCTCGACAAGCTCAAAAAATATTCTATTTCTACTGATCAGATGTGAGATACCTATGATAATACCTGGAAGAGCAATTGTAAAATAAATGCTCCATGTTTTCTATCCTATACATATATCGCAGTGTTCTGATAAATTCCTAGGGGGACGTCCTTTGCAAATATTTTTTCGTTGAAATCCTGACAAGCGCTGCGATGTATGAACAATAAATGTTGTTACTTTTTGAAAACAAATGAAAGGCAAAAAAATATTCTTTTAGGTGATGAAACGAACACCATCGAATATAATTATGATCATCGATATATGGTTGAACCAATGCAAAGAAGCCAATCTGAAGCATCACCAATTACATCATCATCTCAATATGGTCCATTAACGACAAATGAAAAGTTTGTATTTTAAAATATTCCTGTTTTTCTTTTAATATTAATTCATTTCGGTTGAGTAGTCAACGATATTCAACGAATAATTATTCACCAACATGTTCATCACGTACAGGTGGTTCTAATTTAATTCGTCAAGATTCTTACATAACAGCTGTCAGATCGGCTCACCAAAATGAACACGGAGATTTTGGTAAGATGAAAATTCATGATATCTATAATTTGATTTATGGAATGATAATTCTCTAGTTAATTTGCATGCTTTGGGACAGCTTGATTTTTCCTTCAGCCCCGAAACACCTATTCTTCGACGCAAAGGTTTCATACTGATTTTTCTTAATGTAGTACATGTTTAATAGTAAAATATTTACTTTTAAAATAGTATTTCAATATGGAAGAACACCAGAAACATCAGAACAACAATTAAAACAACGTCGAACATCATATTTAATTGCAACCGATCAAAGAATACGAACAAATCGAGACGATTTTGTTCCGTCGGATGTGATTAAAATGAATAAAAATGAAAATTATTCTTATGATACGCATCATGAACAACAACAACAACAAAAGTCAAGGTTAAAGAGTTTATTTTTTATTTGAAAGAAAAACATAAAATTAATTTTGTTAATGTTAGAAATACATCTCATCATCAAATACAAGCAATAAAAAAGCTGAAGAATTTTTTCGGTGAAGCAGTAAGGGAACATAATTGATAAATTTTTTGAAAAATTCTCAATGAATTTAGACTCCAGAAGTAACGCATGCACTTGATCATCGTTCATTATTATCTTCTCCACTATCATCAATGAATCAATCAAAATCTGCTTCTTATTTTGATAATTCAACAACGAATCAACGAGAATCAATATCATTAACAACAATGACTGATAATTTAGAAGCATCAAAAGAAGGAATACTCTATTGTAAAACTGTATTGAAAGAAGGTCATCGTGCAGCTGATCGTTCATGGCGTGGAGCTTGGGCTGTACTTAGACGTGGAACTTTATTTCTTGGCAAAGAAAAAAAACATGGACTATTAATTCCACTTTCATGTGATTCATTTCCAATTAGTCTTCTAAATGCTGATGTTGAATTAGCAAGTGATTATATTAAAAAACCACGAGTTTTCAAATTAATAACATCAAATCAAAGTGAATATTTATTTCAAGCACCAGATTTACAATCTTTAACAGAGTGGTTAGACGCTATCAAGGAAAACTGTATTTTTTCGCAATCAGAACAAGATAATCAACAATTAATTATTGATAACAAAGGAAAATTTCAAAGAATCAGTACAAATTCATTACCGCCCATTGCACCTACTAAAAATTATGCTAATAGTGAACAAGAGTAAGTAGAATATATATATATATGTTGGAGGGGAAATTAAAATCCAGGGCAATTTAAAATTCCCCTAGGGGAAATTAAAATTTTTTTTATTTTTTAAATAATTTTCGATTTTTCTGAAATAGGTAAAAATGAATATTTATCTTGAGGTCTAGACAGGAATGTTTGTACGAACGTCCATCATCTCTGTGGGTGTAGCTGTACAAATTCAGTTTGAATGCACAATATAAGTGCGGGTGAGGGTGAGGGTGAGGGTGAGAGTTTGATTAGTACGGACTCACATCCTTCCACACTCACACCCACACTCACACCCACACCCACACCCACCCCAAAGTTTGAGACTTTGCTTAATTATTTAAATATCAATCTTGATCAATGTTGCACCACTGCTAATTAAGATTATTTTGAAGATTTTTATGTAAGAACAGTATGCCACAGATTTATGTGAAATTTGAAAATTGAATAGAATTATGCCAACACATCCTGATACATACAAACAAAACAAAAGATCACCTAAATTTGCTTTTGAAAATTAGTTGAATAAATGAACTGAATTTTTAACGTTTGATTTTATTGAATAACTAAATCAGTCTCCCAAAAGATATTTAAGAACCGAAAGAAGCGAGAGAACAGAACTCAGATGTTTATAGAGTTGAATTGGTATTGATAAGTATTTAAAAAAGACAATTTTTCCGTGGTTCTATGAAGAATCTTATGTGACTATAAAATAATCTATCACCGAATTTGATTCAACGTTGAATAGAAAAAAAAGTGATTTCTGCTTAAATATATTGTCTTTCATTAGAAACGCTTAGACAAATGCTAGATAGTATAATAGAGTAAGTTAGTCGAAAAATGCATAATTATTCTTGACATATTTTTTGTGAACAATTGAATCCATGATTAATAATTTTTTAATTTCTTTTTAATTTCTTTTTGAAATATAGAAAAATAACTGTTAAGATAAAATTTAATTTAGTTTAAGATGTCAAACTGAAGAACAAAGCAAATCAAGTCCATCGAATGGGCGAAAATCCAAGAGTTCTCTTCGAAGTCCGTCAATAAAGCGTTCGCCAAGCCTTCGTCGTTCTCGAAAATCTCAAAAATCTTCTATACCTCAACCAACTCAAACAATATCATCATTAAACAATTTAACTTCACCATCGAATGCTTCTCCTCGTCATTGGTTTGTTAAATCTATTGTAAAAAAGGGTCTTCGAACATTAAAATCGTCGTCATCGTTATTAACAAATCAAATGAGTGGACAAATTTATGACGAAAGTAGTGGAGAATCATTATCATCAACAACAGGTGCTTCTACACTTTCACATGGAATAAACTTTAGTATTGAATTAGAAGAATGTGAATCATCATCAGTATCACGTTATATTCCTATTGTTGTCGAAATTTTAACACGCCTTGTTGAACTTCGCGGAATTAGTTGTCAAGGAATTTATAGACATGCTGGAGGTTTAACAGCTGTCAACTGGCTTGTTCATGAGTTAGATAAAGGTGCCGAAAATGTTGAATTTAATTCAGAAAAATGGTATGATGTTAAAGCTGTTGCATCAACATTGAAAACGTTTTTTGCTAAATTACCTGATTCACTTCTATCATCAAGTTTGTTTTGCTTTTTTATTTTGAAAACAGAAATTTTTTTATTGGAATTCTTTCTTTTATTCCTTCTGTAGAGATGAGTAGTCTATGTGTTGAAGCAAGTCGAATTGAAAATCATTGTGATCGTTTACTTGAACTAAAACGACTAGCTGTTCAATTAGATGATTATCGATTTGAAACATTGAAATATTTATGTGCTCACTTTAGAAGAGTTGCTTCCAAATGTCATATTAATAAGGTTTGCAATTTTTTACACAATTATTTATCATTGCTTGTTCTTATAATAGATTGATGCAAGAAATTTAGCAATTATCTTTGGACCAACATTAATTTGGAATTCAAAAGCATCATTACAATCAAATCTTGTTGATAATCCAGAAAAAATTAGAATCATCGAATCATTCATTTTATATGTATGTGAACTTTTTTCAGTGTAAATTTTGCTTTCGAGATGAAAAATGTTTTTGTCACAATTTACTTCAAACTCCAGTAAAATAATCTGTTTTATAGTTCTACGTCTAACAAAAAATCTTTCATCGATGTGTTCATTTACTAAATTAAGTGTCTTACCGAAATTCTAGTATGAAAACAAGTAAAACTCTCTATGCAGTAGAAGATCCTAACTCTACTGTTACATTTCAAGATATACATTTCAAAGAGAGATAACAGTTCATTGACGATATCTGTTTCTTTTTCATAATTTTCAATTAAACGAAAATTTCAAACTAACTAATAAGAAAATTGATAGAACATGAAAAATCGAAGAACCATACATTATTTTTATTGTTAATCAATAGATAATTAAATATTTAACGCGGAAAAGAGTTGTAATTTGACTATTACAATATTTTATTCAAAATATTAAACTTACGAATAATTAAATAATTAAAATAAAAAGTAACGAGTAAACTTAATAAATGAATAGTAACTATTTAATTAATCAGTGTGAGCAGCTCTTATTTTGATTTATCAAATATTTATGTAAATTAACTTTTTCATCTCAACAATATAATTTTTCTACTGAAACAGAATAGATGTGAAAAAAATAGTCTCATTCGTGCAAAGTTAAATTTAAATGCTATTGAAATCGTTTCAATGGAATTCGCGAATTGAAAAACATAGAACTTTATTTTCTTAACTATTTTAGTATGAATGGTTTTTTGATTACAATGAATACAATGAAATTCCAGTTGAAATAAATCCTCAAATGCCAAAATTACCACCAGTGTTGAATACGGGTAGTCTTGATCCTGAAATATCTTTAAACGATGAAACAAAACCTTCTGAAATAATTCAACAAATTGTTCGTGCAGCTAAAAGACGATGGTCATCACCATTATTACTCGATTCGTTATCATCACTAAGTACAACAACAGAACAACAAACATCAAAACCAATCAATATATCTGTTAAAAGGTATTTTTATTTCTAAAAAAATAACGAAACAAAACTTTAACATAAAATAAAAAAATAAAACGTTCCAGTGTTATTCGACCAAATTAAAAAGTATTGTAGTAAGCTGAGCTTGGTTGATTTCCCCCTTTTTTCCATTGAAAATAGCATGATTGAATCTATCTTTTTTTTCCTACTATTTTTTCTAAAATACATAACTGTTTTTTCAATCATATTTCTAATAGAAATCGTCGACAAGACAAAAAAGAAGAAAAACCATGTCGATCTCGTTCTGTTGATTCATCACTGAATGACAAACAACCAAATCAAGCAGTATCATCATCAACCGATTCAGCTGTTTATTCCATGTCAGATATAAGTTCATCCATAAGTACAACAATTAAAAAACCATCGCAATCATTAAAAGATATTTCACATTTTTTTCATTATTTTACATTATCGAATGAAAAATATAAATCAAAAACATTAACAAATATTCGAAGGAAAAAATTACGAAAAAAACTAACGAATGAAACATTTATTTCGCCGACAAATAAAAGTAACAAAAAAATAGAAAATTCTTTATAAAAAAATAAAAATTGTTTAATTTAGATGATGATATTTATGAAAGAATAAGTAATTCAAGTATTTGTTTTATTGATCAATCACCAATTCATGAAGTTGATTTTGTACAACAAACTTCATTATTGAAATCGAAATTAATTCAACATGAAAATGTTCTTAAAACATTAAAACAACAAATAAATCAAGTTGATCAACAACTTTTAATTATTCAAGAAGATTCAATAAAACACAATCAAGAAATCAAATCGATTTCTCCTTCTAATCATCAATTAATTAAACGTCGTCATACATTTAATTCTCTTTTTGATTTAAATTGTTTATTTACAGAAAAAGATAAATGTTCATCTTCTTCTTTGTATGCCTTACAACTTTTGTGATCAAAATTCTTTTGCTTTGTTTTTGTGATATGACCTTTTTTTCTGTATCTATAATTAATATGTATTCTTCACTGAAATTAAATATATTCAAATATATATAAATATGTACGCATTGTACAATACGTGTATCAATGCAATATCGATATACATATAATGAGATAATCGAATAAATAGATTTTTTTCTCATAATAAAATCATCTAATTACTTCGAATGGCGATCGCTACAGTTATCGTAATTCTGTTAGCTATGGAAAAACGCACATTCATTTATATTTCGGTTTCTCATATTTTTCTTTTGTGTTTTGCATATTTCGTCATGTCGAGTTATATTCTTGAAGAAAAAGATACAAGACAATAACTGTCATTTAGAATTGGCATGTAGTCAAAGTGATGGAAAGTTCTGTACTCTTTAAAGTTGTGCAGGCAAATTTCCGATTATTAATGTCTTACTTATGAATTCACAAAAATTATCTATTAAAATATTAAATCAAATCTTAGCCAGCTATGAATGGACCTTTTCAGGTCTAAAATAACACAGACGAAGAAAATCATAAATATTAAACCGAGTTTGATAGGAATAAATTGCATTCTTTAAGCAGCTAACAATCTATACTGTTTTTCATAATTGACGAACCAATTTATTTATATATTGTTTAGAAACAAAACAGAGATTTAAAAAGAAAAATTTTAAAATATAAAATTTACTGTTAATCCAGTAACGATGATCATTTGAAAAACTTTAAACTACCTTTTATACCTCATAAAATTCAGAAATCCATTCTTTTTTCAATATATCTAGCATAGTAGAATAAAATAATTCTTCTTATCGTTTAATAAATGTTTCAATTTTGAGAATGCTGATTCAACGTAAGCATTGATACAAGGTAAAGAATATAAAAAGCATATTAAGTTTTCAAAATTTGATGACTTAGTGAGAGAAAATAGAATCACCCATAACTGGTCGGGGCTGAAATTTTGTTTCCTGTTGACTTATTATCATCTTCACTTCGTTTTTTCTGTTCCTGTAGTTTTTTTCGAATTATGCTAACTATTTATGCTTATCAATCGAACACACAAAGAATATATGTATTGATTTGCATGAACCAGATGATTATTGCAAAATGCAATACAAAGAAAAGCAGGGGGTAAAGAATGCCTTAAAAAATATATACACTGATGGTTGTTTGTAGCCAGTAGAAAATAAAGATCATCTTTCTAACAAGCCCAGAATTTGCATGGAACAACAACATCAGTTAACTATTGATAAGGATTTTTTTTCTAATTATGAAAAAATCTTTGAGATAAAACGGTTGGTTAAAAAGATAAAAACATAGTATTAAGAAAAGCAGAAAATTTTTCAAAAAGCAGACACGACAGAAAAAAGGCAGAAAGAACTTCAAAAAGCAGAAGAGGTGGCAGCCCTGCGTGAGAGTGTTGGTGCGAAGAAAGGACTGGAGAAAATAGTGGAACTTCACTATAGGACCCTAGTTATAATTCAGATCAAATTCAAATTATCAATAGCGAGATTACTAAGTTAACGATGAAATTTTCCATGTATTTTCATTTTTATTGCAATACGAATTAGGCAGTTATTCCAGTAGATCATCCGAATTAGAAATCGAATTTATATATAAATAGGAAAGCTTTTTCTATCCCTATTGACACTATTTGAAAACATATTTCGTTACAAAGATACACTATTTAATGTCAATAAAACTATATTTGATGTATAAAGAAAATCTTGTTTAAGATTACTTTCATTCAAAGAGAAAATAAACCAAGCGGTGCGAGCTCCATTATTAGGTTGAGCAAATCAATTTATTCATAGCTATCTGATTAATATGTGTCTGTAAAGATTGCTCAGGAATTTTAATGTGAAAACTGCGCTTACTACAGAATGAGACAAAACATTTAAACTGAAAAACATAAATAGCTAGTGACATTTTTTTTAAAAGCGAATGAACATTGTTGTGTGATAAAAATTATACGATGGTGATATGTCAAACAAACAATGACTCATCAGAAGACTGATATCATATAATTTCATGATATTCTTAATTTTTATGTCAATAATATACGTTTACACCACTATAAACAAATAGTCCATATTTTCTGAAAAGATAATTACTTCTTACTAATCATTGATAGTTTTCGTTGTAAATTTGATATTTATTAACAATTAATTTGATATTGACATTTGTGTAAAACAATAGTCGAAACAAACACAATAATTTATGTTTGACCTGTCATTCATTCATTTTTATTTGATTATTGTCAATATCGCTAATTATTCCCTTGTGACAATCAACATCGTTTTATTCAGTTCAAAACTTATTATACAAAAAGACAACGAAAGTTAAGAAAAACTACGGATAAGTGTAATTGCTGATAAATGCGATATATTGTTACGATTCTCATTCAATATTGATTTAGCGAAAAAGACAATTAATGTTTGGTTAACCGAATGAATCAAATTTCTACTGTTATGAAAAATGAAATTAATTGTCTTACTTAGAGACTTATATTCGATTGTTCCGTAAAATTTTCTTTTTTTCCTGTCGTTGCTTCGAGGCAATTATGAATGAAAGAAACAGTATCTTTGAAATAGATCATCATCTGTTTTATAGTTATTGAGTATGTTTGTTTGTGTGGGCGTTGAGTTTCATTGATATGTCATTATAATGATGCATTTAACGCTTTTGGTATCTAGTCGTACGTTTCATTCGATTATGAGCAACTACGAAAGAAAGAGAAAAGTTAAATGCATAGACTATCAAAAGATGAAACACTATTTATCCTAAAGCTATGCCTCATTGACAAACATAAATGAACAATTCTTAAAATTTTATGAATGATTTATATTTTTTATGTAACGAATATTCATTTGTTTAATTGAGTATCGAATCAAGTAAGCAAGAAATACTTCTGTATTGATAATTGACAGGATTATTTTTTCTTCTTTTTTTTTCTACGAATGATATTGATATGTGACTGATCCCTTCTACTAAACAAGTCCTTTGATCATCGAAACTATTGTTGATTGATAGCCAAGTCATTCAACTAAGCTATGCTAATACCAAATCTCAGTAATATCATAGACTGATTTTCAAAGAAAACATAATTTTAATTGAACTAATGTTAAACAAAATGAAAATTTCGTGAGAGAAACAAATTTATTTGGTGACACTGAGATGTTCATAGACAAGAAATGAAATTAATTTTAAAACGAAAACAGGAATATTAACAAAACGAAACTCAAATGATATATAAACGATTTTAAAGTCAAAAACATTAAGAAGGGTAATCAATCTTCTCAAATGAGTAAGTGATGATTATATCAATTGATGTAACATCAAAATGCAAAGCAAAACACCTAAAGGCTTTTCAACATTCATGATTAAATTCGTTTATCTGCACTTATACTTCTTTTATGTAGTCTGTTTTCTTCGATGTAAAACCGGGGTAAAAAATACAGAATATTTAAACAACTATGAAGATTTGTTATCATTTTGGTAATTGATATAGAATTCGTTCAATTGAATACGACGATTTATTTATTATTTCAGGAGACATTGATGATGACGAAGAATTTCCGTCACTTCTTAATGACTTAAAATTTTTCATATGTTTTTGTCGTTTTCTTTCTTCAATTTGTAAACGTTTTTTTTCTAATTCTTCTTGTGAAATAGGAAAACCTGAACATGTTCGTGGATGCGCATTATGTGCTGGACGGCCAGGATTTTTTTTTGTATTTTCCATTTTTCGCCACTAAAATTAATTTTCATGTAAGTTTTTGGTCAAATTTTTTAAATTTAATTACTTTAGCTCGTCGATTTTGAAACCAAACTTGTACACGCGATTCAATTAAATCTAATTTAATAGCTAATGCTTCTCGCATATATACATCTGGATAGTGACCTTTAAATACAAAATTATAGAACCTTAGTTGAATAAATTGTTTAAGAAACCAACCATCTTGAAAAGCTCTCTCAAGTTCATCAATTTGTGAACTTGTAAAATTAGTTCTTGTTCGTCTTTGTTTATTGTTATGACCTACACTTTCTTCATCGGCACTCAAACTAGATTCTAAATAGAAATTGAATAAGTCAAATTGTTACGATTTGCTTTTTCCTCATTGAAAATAAAAAAAACCTTGATGAATTGGATTTTGTTTGGATGTAATTAAGGATTGAATAAAAAACGATGATAAAATACTATTATTGAACATGTTTGAATAAAGAAGTGAAGTTTCATTCGATGAACTTATTGACATTTTCAATTATTTCATGCTACTAAATCATTTATTTTATACAGAGACGAAGAAAAAAAATGTTTATTGATATAAACCAATAGTGTTCAATTGGATTGAAGCATTCATTGGTTGTTTTGTTAATATTGAAGAAAAGAGAATGAAGAAAAAAGTAATTGCTTTCCATTGAAAAAAAGAACAACATGTCTTCATATTACACTACATGAAACGAAATATTCTGCGATCAATGATCTATTTAATCTCAAAGATAGCTGCTTTGTCGTCATTGCAGTAGGAACAAACTGATAAATACACAAAGACATATTCAACTTTACTAAAAACTGATACTCTCATTCGATCTCTTTTCAATTCTTGTTTTACTATCATCAATCTGTTGTAAAATAATAATAACTGATTATGTTATGATGAAAAACACTCAAAAACATATTTTCTTTTTCTAATAGTAAGTTTGCGTATTTAGGCGTTTATTATTTAAGAATTTTTACACTACGAATGCATTCCATCTGTGTTATTTATATTTTAAATTAACTCTTCGCTTAATATTGAAAAATTATAAACTTATTTCCAAATTTTGGCAACAAAATTAAGTCAATAAACTAAAGAGAATCTATCATCTTGCTTCAGTTATGTGTAGATATACAATTCGACCATTTGTTAAATGCATTAATAATTATTGTTTACATATATATTCAAATGACGGTATTAGTCCAATAGAGAGAGAAAGAATAAAAATGAAACATTATAGATGTTCTGAAGGTATTCAGATATCATATTATTGAATTTTTCTCAACAGGAGATATTTTCTGACGTCGATGAGTGAATTCTTATTTTTGTCGAAGTCAAGTATGTTGTGTCGAACGATTGATAATATTTCAAGTGTTCGATTTCCTCTTTACACTTCTATTTTATGTTTGCATTGCAAACATATCAAACACAATGTTAAAATAGAATCTTTGTGTACTTATTTCGTTCTAAAATTGAAACGATTGAGAAATACAATAATCTTGTCTTCATGGTCTAAGAAATAAGAAGATCTTCTTCTAATATTTTCCTTTCAAGTTGTTGATTTATATCTCGTATCGTATCGTATTTTAATTTAAACTTTGACAGTGGCTACAAAATAAAAAAAGTTGTACATGTGAACTTAATCAAACTGTGAAATAGAATTATGTCAAACAAGACAATCGAGATTGATCTATATAATGATTAAATGTTTGAAATTCTCAAAGAATAATTTTATTTAAAAGAAAATTCGCATCAGTTCGACTCTCTTCGGAGTCCAAAGATGTTGATGAAATACTGAAATAGTTTCATTGTCAGTAAATAGGAATAAATTTTAATTTGAAATCGAATACTCAATCATGTTTCATTTCATTCTTTTCTTCGTATCGTTTGAAAAAGACAGTAGTAGACAAATGGGATTGACTAATTCATTTCTATTTTGTTGATGAAGATTTTCTTCGATTAAATAAAGACGAACAATAAATGGATGACATGAAAAAAGTAGAAAAGGCTTACTAGAGAATAGCTCATTATTTATTTCTCTACACTCTGTCAAATAAATGAATAAAATAAAACTATCATTTTAACCCACTTTTCGAAAGCTAATACGCATATTTGGAAAACTTAACATAAAACAATATCACATTAGACAATCGCCATCATATTAAAGAGTCACAAAATAAATTTATTAGTCAGTGTATTATCGAGCAATTCGTCGATTTTAATTTTTTTGAAAATAGATTAATAGGGAACTAAAAAATAGACTTTGAGCTTCTTAATTATCAGAAGTCGTCTTTTAAACAATCATTTCTAAAATTTTCATAAACCAATTGAAACTTTTTTTTATGAATTTATTCAAAATATTTGTTAATATTACTCAATTATTTAATAGTAAAACGTTGGAGAAAATAGATTTTTTTGTCACGTACTATAATTATATTTAACGATCAAATAGGATCTTTTAAGACAATAAGATTTTACAAGTCTTACGGTAAAAATTGATGTATAATTTCTAAAGAGACTACAAACTTTGTCGATTTATGATTAATTCTTAGCGCATCATGCAAAATCATTCACTCAATTTTGAAAGATTTTATCATATCTAATGGCTTCAGTCACCTTAAACTATTCATTATAGCTTCGTTTTCGTAATCTGCATTCTCTAATGCTTTAGTACTAGTTGAATCATCCTCAAGAAAATTTTTCTATTTTAGTTTTGTAATTATTATTTATTAATGTAAAATTTCAAGCTTTGCCAATTATTAGAAATTTCCACTGAAACGGTTCTTAAATAAGACCCAAATACATTTACTTCTATCTATACTAGCAGAACAAATTGAAATTTGCATCCATTGTATTTACCCTGCCTAACCTACGCATCGTTGGAACTGAGCGCATAATTAAATAATAAAAAGGCTTTAAATTTGAACTCTAATTGTCAGTAGGAATAGAAGACACATAATTTTTTGTCCTATTTGTCTGCTAACAATCAGATTTGTTAATAGAAATACTTAATGTTTGGTGATCTGGCATCGGAAAAACGTTTTCAGAGCTTTGTTTCACAGTAGTTGTAAGAGTCGATTTTCCTATTTACCTTCATGTAGCAGCTAACACATGACTATAGAATACCTATCAGAGCTGGGCAAGTCAGAGATTTTCCAAGTCACAAGTCAAGTCAAGTCACAAAAATAATTTTCAAGTCAAGTCAAGTCAGGTCAAAAATTTTTTCACCCAAGCCAAGTCAGACTTGACTTGACTTGACTTGACTTGGGGCATTTTTGACTTGACTTGCCCAGCTCTGATACCTATTAAATGGATTACATCATGTTGAAGCAAATGAACAAAGATGTATTGAATTAAAATAATAAATATTCGGTGTTGAATAATGAAAATGTTTTATTAATATTCTCCTATTGTGTGATAGGTAAATATTTAGTGTTCAACAAAGAAAATAATTTAAAAAATTAACATTAATACAATTTTGAGTGCATAAAAACGCTATGATTTTTTATCAGAGATATAATCTCCGCCTAAGATATCCTACGTAGACGCTATAGTTTTCAAAAAAGTTGTATAATTAGATGAGATTGCTTAATTAGAGAAGGGTATGTGTGCGATGTTTTGGCGTAACTCGTCTAGTAGAACTACACCCACACCACCAGGCGGGCCAACACTTTTGCGGACCCGTCCGGTCCGAGCTATTCTATTTTTTCTTCGATGAAATTTAAAAGATGCCACTTAAGTTAGATTCGATTATATAAAATAACTATTATAGGCGTCACTTCTATCTAACTGTAATTGAATAAGAGAGTAAATCAATACCCTTGTCATATACATCCAGTATTTCTAACAGCAAATATTAGACATGCACCAGTACAGTCCGACAGGGTTTAAAATATCACTGAATATCCGGCAAATAGATCCAACTTTGATCCTAAAGTCATTAATTTTGCTTGACTATACCAAAATTACTTGAATAAAAGAATTCGAATGGAAGATACAGAGAAGTCGAAAAGGCGAGTGGTGTTAAACTGACTTATCTTACAACAGTATTTTTACGAAAAACTATATGATGCTGACATTATCAGAAATGTTATTCGGAATTATATGTAAAACTTTTCGATTTTTTTCAAATCCCTGTGGGGAGGTATAGGTGTTAAAAATTTGAAAGTAGTTTCTTGCAAAATAAAGTTATCAGATAGGTAGCTCATGTCGAAAAAGTCAGCACCATATAGTTTTTTCGTAAAAATACTGTTGCACAACAAGTCAGCATAACGCCACTCGCCCTTCTAACTTCTCTGTATCTTCCAGTAGAATTATTTCATTCAAGCAATTTTGGTATAGTCCAGCAAAATTAATGGTTACAGGATCAAAGCTAGATCAATTTACTGAATATTCAGTGATATTGTAAACCCAGTCGAACTGGATACCCAGGCGGAATGGGACTGGTGCATGGCTAGCAAGGATTCACAATGGTGGCAAATATCCATGATCCTTGTGATATCGATATGACACTCTGTTTTATACTCTGCTCATAAAAACAAAGTGTTAAGCTTAAATCTGTTGAGGAAAATTTACATTTTGCTTTTCATGCTATGGAAATTTCGTACTTCTGAATTTTTTTATTAATAAAGATCCATAAAACCATGCATTATGAAGGAGAATCAAGGGGGAAACAGCAGAATCCATGAATCCACTTGCATCCAATGGACTAGATTCTGCTGTTCCCCTCTTGAGGAGAATGCAAAGATGAAGGCGTTCTTGACTGATTAAATACAAAATTGTTATTTTTTCGGTGAATATTAAAGTATGTGTTTTGTTTGATGATTGTTTACCCAGGTCGAGCATTACGACGACAAGATACGGCCGTATACGCCGAATTTACGACCTTATACGGGCCGTATTTTAACGTTGTGGTATGCGCCGTATTACGGCCGTATATCGCCGTGTCGTATACGGTAGTACACACCAACCGTTTCGAACCTGTGTCCGACCGTATACGTCCGTATCATGAACAGGAAACGACCAAACACTGCAACGTAAACGACCGTACCAACATCGTGGCCGACCGTATACGGCCGTAATTCTGAAGAAAAAAAAATACATTCCTAAACCCCTCTCATCAATAGTGCGCACACTACAGACATCAATTCTACTACATTTCCATAGGAATCACTCTAACCAAATGTAAGCAGCAAAAAAACCTACTCCAAATCACACAATAATAAGACAAATCATACTTCCAACAGATCTCGTCGGAGCACTCTCTATAACCTAACATGCTCGCCAACATATAAAGTAAACTCCATATGATTTTCCGCGTATCCTGCAACAGCAACCATGAGAAATGTGAAAAATACAAAAAGCATCAAAGAAATCCTGCAAAAATCACCTTTTGAAGGAAGCATCGTAGAGAATCGAGGAAAGCAGCATTCGATAGCCAGCATCAAGAGATCCATATTGGGAGATTTCTGCTCCATCCTGCAACAGGCACCATGAGAAATGTGAAAAATACAAAAAGCATCAAAGAAATCCTGCAAAAATCACCTTTTGAACGTAGGATTAGTGAAGATGATGTCAAAAAATACCAAAAATTTGATATAGGGTAATAAAAGTAATGGCATGCTTGGAAATGGTAGAAAAATTTAGAAGAATGAGCGAAATCTCCTTTATGTTTGTTACGGAATTGGATCCTTCCGATCGTAGGTGTACCTAGAAAGGTTGTTTTTTTCTTATTTTAGTGGATTTTTCAGTAGCGTTGTACTGGAATTTGATATAGGAATATGTTCATTATGGATTAGCTTCAAAGTTTATCTCGGTTGCAAGGGAAAACGATGTTTTTGTTCGATTTAGTTGGAAAGGTGAAGTGGAATTTCAAAGTCTGCTAGATATAAGGCTTCTAGAGATTATTGGGAATCTATCTGTACTGCTATTTGTGGTGAAGATGCATAGGAATTCTTGTATGTTGTACATTCTGGCAGTGCAGTTTCTGATCTGCTGCTGAAATCGTGAAAAATGATTTGATGCTGAAATCAGCTTTTCTCAAAGTCTGGTTTTTGATAGAAACCGGCTTTGGCGAACTTAAGATCCAACGCAACACTGGAATGAAGGAGAAGTAGCTTGATGTGAATGAATTTGAAAAGTTATGGAGGCTGAGAAATTATTTCGTGGACTTAGTAATATTTACTTAAAAGGGGGCACGTCATGTCTTCTGTCCTTACCCATAACGTTTTTACATGCTGAAATCCTGCTTTTGGATTTTTGAGTAAAAGTGATCCGTAAATGATTGGCTTTGTCGCAGATGCTCTATTGAAGATGGAAACAGATGATTCATGAAACTTCTTTTTTGATAAATGATGAATGACTGAAGAATCCGGAAAATGTGTCAGAAATCACAAGGAGAAATCATAGAAATAATAAAGGAGCACTGAGATTCTTGTGGTGTATAGAGTTTTGGTTTCTGAATAAATTTTTTTGTATAATTGTGTTGATAGAGAGTAAGCTTTAACGTTATTCAATATAGTAGCCAGACCTTGTATCACTTTTGCGCTGCAACATTGACAATGATTTATCAGTTCAGGCAGTATTTCTTGNCACAGTTGGTTTTTAAACAAATAAACAATATAATTATTGATAACAAAAAAACTTTTTAATATAAATATTTCTTGATTGATTCCTGAAGTCTTCGCGAATATTCTTTTTGTTAATTTTTTTTTCTCTACTTTCAACAGAGAATTGAGAAAATGAAAACTATCCTATTTTTATAATTCTAAGAATTTCATATTAGAGTGGATTCAAGTGGATTCAAGTGGATTCATGGATTCTGCTGTTCCCCCCTTGGTTTTCTTTCATTAAAATCTGTTCGATTTTTTCGTGGAATTAATTGTGTTGATTTCTGATTAAAAACCGGATTTCAGTTGATGTGATGTTCAAAATTTATACCAACTCGATTATTTTTTGAAAAACGATAATTGAAGGAATATAAGATTGTGCTATTCTCTTGAAAGAAAAAATCATGATTTTCGTATGTTCGTGAAGTTAGCATCGTATTCGAGTGAAACCTTTCTGTATTCTTTTGAGCTATCGTTCCAACACGCATGCTCATGTTGCTAGTAGAATTTCTTATGCTCTATCGAATGGTATATTTGGATTAACTTGATGTCGACGCGTTCTCCAGAATTTTCGAAAAAATCCAAAAAATGCTAGAATTTGTTTTGTAAAATCAGATTTTTCATCTTGCTGAAAATGGTCCCGAAAATCTCCAAATACTGTTTTTCTGTACTCAAAAAGTGAGTACACTACTAAAATCGGTCAGTGTGTCCGTCCATCCGTCCGTTTATTCGATAACTCTTCACAATTACATTCTATTGATTTGAAATTTTGTGCACACAATTGTCTTATCAATATCTAGGTCGAGTTCGAAGATGAGAAAGATTCGTCAAGAAATGGCTGAGTTATCGAAAAAATTGCCATTTTATATCAGACGATCCCCGAGGGGGAGTACAGGGATTTGAAAAAAAAAGTTTTTCAGTATCATTCGCAACATACATAAATCGACTCAGTTTTTGCAGTACACATAACAATCGGATGCAAATCCGATGTTTCCACATTTATTTTCCTATAAAATTCTAGCACCATACTCGCCAAAGTCGTTGTTATGAGTACTCCACTCATGACCGTAACACAACTTGAGTAGATCTATTCAATGATTTCGGCAGATTTTTCATAGCTCAAAGTAGGATCTTCTGAGATTTCTTCAGTATTATCTTATCAGCGGTGAAGTCTAATTTCGAGCTACGGAAAATATGTGAACATGACTGGATAGTGTTCATCGAGTTCCACTTGGAGCATAGGTACGAGAATTGGAAAATTGCTCGAAGTGACTATGGCCGGATTTTACGAAAAAAAGCGTTTCAGTATTTTTTGGATTTTTCGAGATTTCAGGAGAATGGTTCAAGTCTAGTTAATCGAAATATACTATTCGATAGGATATACGAGGTTCTACTAGTAATATGAGTATGGGCCTTGGAAAATTAGCTCTAAAGAGCATCGAAAGGTATACTCGAATGCGATGCTAACTTCACCTACCAGATGGTCACTTAATACTTCTTACTGAGATATCTTGAGTAAACTACAATCTAAAAAATGCTACTATACTTTAAGCGAGCAACTAGTCATCGTAAACGACCGTTTACAAAAGTATACGATAGAAAAGCGGCAATCGTTTCCTGGGATTTTTACGGTTATCGTAAGCGACCGTTTACTGTAATATCCGACAGTCGTTTACGGTTAGCGTTTAGTTACGATGGTCGTTCACGGAGATTTTTCACGGTTCTCGTTTACGACGATCGTATTTCATCGTATAACTTCGTTTACGGCAACAGTACACGACTAAAAAATACGGTGGCCGTTTTTCACCGTGAATGATAGGCATACGGCCGTTTACGACCCAGGTTGATCGACCTGGGTATATATTATTTTATTTACCCATGTTAAGATTTCATGATCTAACTCGTAACTTCTGGCAAAATCGAGAACGTTTTATCCATACACCAGGATATTATCTTTATACTTCTTCCAATGATTCGCATTCTTCGGTAAATAAAAAGATTGCTTTATATATGTTTCACGTAATATATCATGTTAGATCTACAAACAAAGCTAAGCCTTGTTACGATATGTTGTCTTTTCTGATCTGAGCAAAGTGAAGTCTTAAAAAACGTACAACAATATCTCGATAGTGTCATATCAGGAAATTACTAATTATATTTTCTTTCCTTGCAATCAACACATTTCTCTCTGGATTTTTTCAGTGTACACATATTGTAGAATGAAAATCTGTTTCTCTGGTTGAATTCTTTTCTTATATACACATATAATATGGCTTTACTTAATTAACGATAAGTTCTTTAACAAATCTTCAGCAGGACTGTTGCAATTAGCAAACTGTACGTTTCTATATTATTTTAATTGAAATTAATCTATAATGTGTTTCATTTTTGTAAATGAGAAAGTTGGGAGCAGTGTGTTAGAAATTGAAAAAATTTGGTAGCAAATACTCAGTTTATGCTCACGCAAAGGATGAACTAAAAATATTGGTAACATGAAATACTCAATAGATGACGAATACGCATTGCTTTTTTAGTTTTTTTTTAATCTGTCGAAAGAGAATTTCGACTGACGGTTCTGTATGTTTAAAGATACGTTTCTCTTAAAATAATAACTTAATAAAGTCTAGCTATTCAATCCAATCTAGATAAAATCTTTCATTTAAGTTTCATTTGCTCAAGAATTGATGAACATTTCTAGAAATTAACTGGAAAATAAATATATACAGTTTTATTATTCGAAATTAGTGAAATAAATATATTTGATTATATTAAAGTAATAAGAGTAGGTTTTCCTGATTGAAGTTATATAAAGCAATAAATGATCATTTGCGAAATGCTGAATATTTTCTATTGCAACAAAATAACATTCTATAACTGTAGAATTCGAATCTTTGAAAAAAATGCTATCGACTCATACTAACTGAAAAAATATATTTATTGATATCAGAATTTTTAGAATTCGCAATATCTTGAGTTCTACTACGTTGTTTGTTACAGAAAATTTACGACGTTCCACGCATCTGTGCCCAGAATGAAAGCATTATCATAATGAACAGTCGGATCTTATTTCAATGCACAGACCTGTGCTATAGTATGAATTTGTCGTTTAATGTACAAAAATTCTAATAGATTCATGACTTGTTGTTTCTACGGTGTTGTTTTACTTGGTAATTTAATCAAATTTTAAATAATCTCATAAATACCGCTTTTACAAACAAGTTTTACCTATATAAAGTATTTCAGATGTTATATTAGCAATACAGTGGCAATTAGTAGAACTATTTTAGAATGATATCTACTCAAAAGCTTATCACATATTTCTCGATTGATATAAATAATCAAACTGCTAAGATGAATATTGTTTTGACATTAAAATATTGACGAATGAACTTAATTTACGCCAATGAAAGAGGTATATATATTCATTTATTGGGTTATTAGCAATAGGATAAGAGAAAAATATATTTATTAAATGAAATAGGAGTCGTTTCGTATTGAGTAAGAAAGACAAAATATCTCAGCACTGTATTATAGGGATGTACCGAGAGCAAGCGTCTCTGCCTCGGTCAGTTTCAATAAAATATCATTAAATGTCTGTCTAGGCTACAAATAACTTCTCGACGAAGCGTATCTGTCGTTTAATATATGGTTATGCGTACATTTGAATTGTTAAGGGTAGATTCTCATGTGTTTTCTTTCGTACCGACACTCACATCCTACGCTTCGCAACCGCATCCACAAGATAATAAAACGAGACTAAGATCAAGATTTAGCATATCTAGATCGAATGGGACGAAGATTGAGACTGAGACTCTTTCTGAGAAGACAGAGGCGACCGAAACTCTCTCGGTCGAGAGTCAATCTCGGCGTCGGTACATCCCTACTGTATTATACTTTGTAATTTCCTATAAATTTCCAAATTGATTTTCATTATGATAAATCATCACTATTCTTTGAACTACAATTCATGTCGAAAAGTTTTCGTTTTATGTAGACACTGAACTTAAGAGAATGTTGACGAACAGATTGTCTTTTCAAGAAGCCTCTATGTTAAGTTCCTTTAGGACTAAAATATAAAGCACCAGTACTCTTTAGTCTCATTATACTAATCGACTATACGTGAAATAAAAAATCTTTAGCAGATTGCAATTGTTTTCTAAAGTAATCGCTCTCGAGGCAAGCGATCTGTCGAATATATTTCTATATTACCGCAAGCAATTTCTCCTTCAGTTTTAAGGGGCGCTATTATTTTTTCTTTTCTGTCAGTTATTGCTGTTCGTTCAGTATTTTTCTTTTTCGTATTCCATTTTTCTTAATTTAAAACTTTTATTATTCTAAGTATTAAATTAACCGGCAAATAAGTCTGCTGTGTGTTGTGACTAATTCAAAGTTTGAATATCTTTGTTTTTTCTTCTTTAAACATTCATTGTTAAATTCAATTTTTAACTCTGACTATGAATATCTTATATTTTCCATCTGACAAAATCCTCGTGGAGGAAAACATAAAATACTTATGGTATGTTTAAGTATTATAAAAGAGACTTATTTATGAAAATTCAACCCTTAATTCTATTTCAATTTAGTTTTCCCACTCACCAATATCATTTCAGTACTTCACATGTACAGTTGAGTTTAGCAACTTCATACTAATGTTTATGATTGAATCCAATAAACGTTAGCATAATTTAAACTGACCATTATTTATCCGTGTTAGATGTTATGTTCTTCACCGAGAATTTGTCCGTATGTTTGTTAAACTAATGAAATTTAATATCATTTCATGCCTGAACTGAACGTAAGCGCATATAGTACAGGAGAAAATTTCACAGAATAATATGAATGAATTCATAATTCCGATCCACAGCTCTTTAACAACTATCTTTAAGCAGAACGGATATATATGCATTTATCAGATTGGAGTAGAAACCGTTATGTCTGTTGCTACAAAACATTGTAGAATATTACAAAAAAAGCTAAGAAAATAATTAGAAGTAAGTTATAAATAAACAGTGAAAAGCAATGAACTCATCTCTCTAATTGTTTTTATAATACTTGTTTTGCTCTCAGATTTGACATAATGTGCTTCTATTACAGAATGGACTTCTACTCTATGAATGTGTTTAGTATTATTTCCCTTAGACCAACGGTCTCTAATTTCTTCTTATGTTTTAGTCAAGTTCGGAAGAACAACAATTTGCTATTAATCAAATTAATAAAATACCAAAATTTTATTCTACAGAACGAGCATTTTTCAATGCTGAAATGAACTCAATAGAACAAACATATACGTATATAGATTGTGGTTCTACTTGGCAAATTATTTCACCGAGGATTCCTTGTGAAAATCAAATCATATCATCATTATTAAGTGTTCGCAAATCTATCATTCGTATTGGTGTGTTATACGAACGTGAATCAGCTATTGAAATGTTTTTCGGTAGTGGTTTATTATTAACAGATGAACTTATTTTAACTTGTGCTCACAATTTTGACCCTATTATTTGGTCTACTAAAAAAGTTCCTTATAGTAAAATTTATACTTGTTGTTGTGATCCAGCATTTGAATCATTTTTTTCATTATCAAATCGTACTCAAGTATTAACAGAAGCTACTATTGTTCGCCGTGGCTTAGAACGTGACAATCTTACCAAATATGATGAAGTGGAATGTCAGATGACTGATCTAGCTCTTATCAAATTAAACAAACCACTTACACATTTTAAAATAGATGAATATTTTGACCCTAATCTAAATGTATTATCATCGACATCAAATCATACTCCAATGAATTCAGGATTATATTTAATTTGTTATAATGGACAATTAAAAGATAGTGATGATTTGATTCCATATAAAAATGTTAAAGTTTTTGAAAATATAACCATTGATGAATTAAATGCACAGCATAATGTTAATTATAAATCAATATCAATTGGACGTCTGATAGAGTTTTGTCCAACAAATCAATATGCTACTCATAATTGCAGTACATTACGAGGTTCAAATGGCTGTTTAATGCTGGATTCGAAGGGAAACTTTGCTGGTATACATATTGGTGTTATAAATTCAAGAAAAGGAAAAAATTCTGATATGTCGTTTTTTTTATAAAGAAACGTATAATAAATTTATTCCAGTTTATTCAAAATTATTTAAAGAATTCATTCATGAAACAATTTTACCAAATATTAAAAACGAACAACTAGCAGAAAAATGGCGATTTTTATCATCTAAAGACAGACATATCAAAATAAAAACACATTATTTTTTCTTTATTTTTTTTCCTTATGAAAATGAGACTTGTTCATCAACTAAGTATTTTGGTGTTAATTTAATCTTTTTTCTTGTATATGTTCAGTTAACATCAATTTTTTTAAATTTACATATTTTCTGTAACTTAACTTGTATCTTTGTTCTTTTCTTATTTTCATGTTCTGCAAATTATTGAAAGAATAGACATGATTGCTTGCATTTATATATTGAATAAACCTTGATGAACGATGACATTGATCTTCTTTGTTTTAGTTTTGAGAAGAATATATCATCATAATAGACAAATGTGTTTCGAAGTTGCCAGGATTTGAGGAAGGTAGTCCGTCGAACTAGTCAACGGAAAGTAAATCATGTAAGCCGAAATTATCAAAGCAAAACAAAAAGACTTATTTTATTATGAGTATTTATAATTGTTAATAAGTATGATATATTCTGTTGCAGTTCTCATTCAATATTGATTTAGTGAAAACTACACATTCCATGATTAGTTACGGAAATGGGCTATACCTTGTTTGCGGACATTTGTTTTACTAATTAATGCAAAATGTTCGCGAAGAAGAATAGAGGTGGGCAAAAATAAGGTGGCTGGTACAGTGGACTCTTCTTCAATTCGACGTTTGAATTGATTTAATACAGTCATATACACCCAAAGACATTTTTGGTTGATGTTCAAATTCATGACTACCGTCTAGCTTATCATGCAGCACATATATATATATTTACTTGTCTATATCGGTCAATTCAGTATTGATCAAGATTTGAGGAAGTAGAAAAAGAAAACGGAACTATCAGTATACATGATTTTTCTTCTATGGTAAACATTCTAAAGTAAATTGATACGTATCAACGTCGATATTTTTATAACATCAATACGAATCCATTAATTCAATAATAAAATTGTAATGTAATCACATGTCATGCAATATGAATAAATGATCATGAGTTTGTGAATTGATTCTAGTTCTGAAAATACAGGACGATTTTATGAAGAGATTCTTAATTTGAATATGATCAAAGCAATTTTTTGTCCAGAGAACTAATGTTAATCTTAGTACTATGCCAATAGGTGAAAACACACTGTTGATATCATTTTTAATCAACAAACATATGTAGGGGAGCAATATAGAATTTATTCATTCAAAATGGTTGTACGCATAGGTGGCGGAGTCATTAGGCTCGCGAGGCTCAACCCTATCCTAGGTTGAAAGTGGATACGCTTAGTCTACCCTAAGCTGGAAGTAGTGGGTAGACCTTGATAGACTGAAACTGGAACAGATAAATGTTTGGATAGGTTGTTATATGCAAAATGGTTTTATTCTTGTTTAGTTTTGGGGCTTTTCTAACAAATAACGTATTATTACAAGATCATTCCATATGTTCTCTACTAGTAACTCGTTCGCAATGAAATATTAGTTGAACGTTTTTGGCATTAAAATTGACATCTAATTCATAATTCTTAATTTAAGATAGTTGAATTGTTTGTGTAACTTCTGTTTAAAATTACTTTTAAATCTTAGACACTCGAATAACATTACTTGTGCCGTGCAGAAATGCGAGCTAAACAAAGTTGGAGTATGTCTTCCTTTCAAAAGCAAGACCAGGAATAATTTTTAGTGAAAATCCGTTTTCTGTTGAAATTTAAATTAGGAATTTAAATGATACTCATAGTAAAACAAAACGTTGTTAGAATCAACAAAAACTCGACATCATCATTATTTAGTATCTATTCTAATTTTTCTACAAACAATGAAATATAGAACATTTTTTCGTACTGAATAGTTTTTTCTTCTTCTTTGACTGCTCTTTTAGAAATTTTTTTTCAAGCAGTCTTTCGCATTTTTTATTTACTTCTTTACTTGTTGTTGTATCTAAAAACCATACCACATTAGATAGCTATTCCACTTATACAGAATTAAAAATTAGTAAAACAATCTAAAACGATTCCTTTATATACAAATGAAAAAATCACTTCTCAATTAGCTTTCATTTATGCAAGAGTTAGAATTTATATCAAATTAAAATCGATTAAAAACTGATTAAAAGTCGATTGCAATCATATGATTCTTATAAAGTTCCAATCATTTTTTAACCAGTTTTAATCTTTGACAATTGAAAAACTAAAATTTCATTGTATATCACGACTATTTCTGCGTATAATCGGATTTCTATGTTTTTTGATAACTTCTGATCTCTTTCTACTAATCCGAGAAGAATTCCACTTGTTTTGTTTCATATACTTAACGTATTACGATGATTTCAGATAAGTTCATATACCACTAGAAATCACTTTTTCCTCTCCGTGGCTTTTGCTTTCGAAGCGGGGAATCCATTGATTTTAAGCAAGCAAGGAGAGTAAGTACTAATTTTACGAATCCAAATAATATCTTCGATAAAATGTATGTCGTATTTTGTTTTTATTCTTGTAATAGTTTGAATATTTCCTCATATTAATTATACTGTGCGAACTTCATTAGATATGATAGCTAGTTTTTGTTGAAGACATAATGGAATTCTACAAGTTCATACGTATACCTACAGACTTTTCTTGTTATATGCTTTTTTCTCTCCCTCTCTTCCTTATCTCATTATTTTTCTTTTGTTAGATTTTACGTGTTGATTCTTTTAAGCATAGTCTATAATAATCAATGTTAACATAATGAATTATGACTACACCTGAATATTGGCATTTTGAAATTGGAATCTATTCTGTGGAAATCATAATTGTTTCAGCTGATTTTTCATTTCAAAATAAGAAAACTACTTGTAAGATATAAGTGTTTGTGGCGACCAGAATTCAATTGAAAATATATGGTATATATATATATATATATATATATAATTATTAACAGATACACAGATCAATGATTCCGGAGAACGGATACTACAGGAACCGACAGGAAAATGAGGGGAAAACCACCGTATCCTACAGGAAAACACTGGAAATCGCTGGGAATCACAGGAAAATTCCGAAGATTTCCAATCGGAATACTGCTTCCACGTTCCAGTAATTTCCGGTGTGTTCCTGCCGTTTCCCGCCGTACGAGTTTGCCCTGGGTAGATGACGCCACTATATGGAGTTTTTTTCATAATTGGATTCTTTTTTCAGAAGTCAAAATGATGTTTTTTTCTAAGCTCCTCAATGAATATTCCAAAAGAAAACAAGCAACTAAAGAATAAATATTAAATTTTCCATTGGTTAAATCAATCGAATCAAATATTTTTCTTTTTCAAAAAAAAAACCAAAAACATGCACGCATAATCAGTGGACAAAATCACGATGAATCATCGATTGTTTCTCTGTATAAACATATTTTCAGAAAAAATTAAAACAATCGATAGAATAAAGTTTTCTCTGTCGACTAGTATAAATAAAAAATTCAATCTATCGAATTTATTTAAGAGATCACAGTATATACTGTGTTTGATGATAATTCACTGAACGCGTTATGTTTTTCTTTTTCTGTCAGTTCACTAGAAATTGTATGTAAATCATTATAATACATGGGAAACTATCGATCATCTTTGATACTGCCGTCGATCTGAAGAAGAAACATCATGGAATCACTCCATAGAATGACTTTTTTAATTAACTGTTCAAAATGATTGTTCTAGATCAATAGATATAATGTCACGCAACCAACATCATGATGCTGATCAAATTCAAAAAGTCAATGATGCGATTATAGCATTAGGTATTCATCCGTCTTCTCTCGATGCGAAAACAAAAGAAGAAGAAGAGTGGAAACTTTTGTAAAGAAAAAGAACACAATTCGAATGATTTTCAAAACAACGGTGATGTTTCAGTAAGTCTCGTTACATCATTTAATTCTATTTTTCCATCAGAATTTCAGTTGACCCAGAATAATGATTCCGATAGTGGGATCCTATCAGATTCGTGTCGGAATCTTATCGGGTATATATTGGATTTCATTAAGCCGACGAAATCCTCTCGGTATCCGGGTGTGGGACCTACAATTGTAACCCTAGTGTTGGATTCCAATAGGTTCCAGTGTCGCAATTTAACGAAATCCAGCATAAGCATTCGACTCATGTGTTTTGTTAGCACCATATGCTGATTCATTGGTGATTAAGAAAACGTTTTTTTTCGTCGGATCTGTTAGTAGGTCCGTGATCAGGAATCTGATCGGATTTTGCCGACTTGCCGGATTCATTCACCTGGGTATTCTCTGGCTGACTTGATTTTGCTAGAGCATTTGTAGACTATTCAATGCTTTTTTATTTGCTTTGTCTGCTACCATCATGAGTGCAAAAATCTCTTCCGTGATTTATTCATTATTATAATCGACATGCCTGTATGAAATAATTCAAATCAGAGACCGAAGCGAACCGAGTTTCACTGGTTCGAATTCAGTTACTCTTTATGTTTTTCTCGATCGGTTCGATTATGTATGAAAAAAAGGTTAGGATCAATGTGAACCGAACCGAACTGTATAGTTCGGCTCGTATCGATTCGTTCTCAGTCTCTAGTTCAAACTTGAATATGAAAAGTAGCCTCTTTTTATGAGGCTTTATACAAACCTAAAGAGGAAGAATTTGAATAAGAAATTGTTCCATTAATGAATGGATATATAATACCTGAAACGTGTTCATTTCGAAATGTTTAACACATGAATGATCATGAAATATAAAGTAGATAAATTATTATATGATACTAATTGAAGACTTAAGTATACACGTAGGGTCAGACCTCGCAGCATACTGATTTTTTTTGCGTTTTAACATCCTACAAAATCATCACCATTTCGTGAACGGTCCTGATTTTCTTGATTCTCAGTAGTCTTTATAAAAGCATGGAGCTGAGCTGGAGAGAGAACTGCCCGGAACGACCCATCTCAGATCGAAACCGTTTGCAAAAATCAGAATCAATTAGAACGATTTCAAAAAGTAAAAACCAGGACGCTGCGAGACCCGACGTAGATCTATTTGTCGATATCTATACATTTTTCTCCTATTTTCTAATATTAGGAGCAATGATCCAACTATTTCATCAATTTGAACAAAAAATCGAACATCGGATGTAGGGACATAGCCAGGGGGGACTCAGGTCCCCGACAGAGGTGTTGGGGGGGGGGGGGGGGGGGGGGGGGGGGGGGGGGNACAGCGGGCCTCGCCCCCCCCCCCCCCCATCCTCTACAATTTTTTTCTGGTGACGCCCCTTGTCGAATGGAACAACTTGAATCAAAATTTGAACGACGTTCCGACCAATCGCCTTCTAATAAGGAGGATAATTTATATGAACGTAGGTCAGCTTCAACGATTATGGCTCATTTTAATGCAAACCATTACTTAGAGGCCCCACTATTACCCACAAATCGAGTGTTTCACTCTCTTTATTCACAAGAAACTAAACAGTTATTTAGTTGTTTTGTTCAAAAAGTGAACAAACATTGTACTGATGTATGAAACGATGTTAATGAAAAATTCGACATTTCATGTAGATGTGAACACATAGAAATAGATTTATTAAGATTTGCCTATGAAAAAAGCAACAAAAATAAACCAATATTCAACACACCTGAATTACAACCATTAAGAACCAATTGATCATACTCTTTCATCGAACCATTTGACGCAAATATAATTCTTCTCAGTGAAGTCATTATTACTATCATCGACTTTGATTACCAAGATATAATGAAACTTGAAGAAGTATGTTTCTTTCTTCTATTTTGCATTCGTTTGTTTTCTCTGCTAGTTACATTCAGACATCACTATCTAAAATCTTGCATATTGCTGTAAACTGATCAATGACGAAAGGAAATGCAGATTAGCCGACAAGAGATCAAGATGCACTCATGTATATTTTCATTGATGAACTAGATAGATAGGAAAGAGTTCAATGATTAGTGTGAGAAAGTCAGAGATGACCACAGCGCAAACAGACAATTGAAGAATATAAACTGAATGAAGCAGTTACGAGTACTTTTACCAGTAAATAAAACACTTCTAACAAAGAACGATAAAGCCTGATGAAAGTAATGTTGTGCCATCTTGAAGTTCAATCGTTTCTTCAGGATTCAGTTGAAATCTTGTTTAGGATTTAGTCACTTAGATTGTTCGCCTTCGGGAGTGATAAAATTCAGAACAAATCAAAAATGCTATCCTAAGTGACCGAAAGCAAAACTAAGTATAGAGAAGAAAAAAGTCGATAACATTAGCACATTTGTACGAACACAAAGAGACATGATATTATCGCTGATGGGTACCATCAGATAGATATAAGTTTTTTCCTAATTCTCGCAAAAACTTCATTTGATTTTTGCAGAATTCGATATTGTAACTTCTAGATTTCCTATAGCTGTTTTAATGCTAACAAAATGAACAATAAATCGAATATCAATATTGAGCACTGAAATTGATTGATTTGGATATTGTCGATACGGTTTCTATCTACTTTTCGGCTCGGTAAAGAAAGTAACCAATGGTAGGAGAAGTCTCGTTTCTAGAGATCATTTTCTTTCACTAAGAGACTTACTTCTGATTTGATAGGATCAGACGAGAGATCGTACGCAAAACCGTCGTCTCTGATTTCTTACACTAAGTCGTATCAGAAGATTCTTGAAAGGTTCTGTTATCTATAGAGATATCACTGTGATATTTTAATTAAACTAATATCTCCTAAAAATATCACGACAAATTTGTATTGAAAATAAATTGTATGTACGACCTTTAAAGAAAATACAGTATGATCTGATGCAAGATTTCAGAGACGACGATTTTTTGTCTGATGCTTATAAGATTTTGTTTGATTTGTGAGATCTGACGTCCAGATTGTAAGATCTTACGTCAGATTTTTCGACCTGGGTATTTTATACATGTTGATTATCGATTTCTCCAATGTACACTTTTGCGCATTTCTTATTTTATATCGATCTGAATCTGAACAATAAAAACATGCCAACAAACAATCTTCGGCGCAAATTACTACAATTAGAATCGTCGACCAATTTTATTTTGCTTTATTTGGCTGGCGTCAAGATTGAGAACTTGTTACCTAAGTGAGTGAATCCGACAGTGAGTCCTATCGGATCTCATGGGACCCGACAAACCGACAAAATCCAATCGGATTCCGTCTCTAGGGCCTACTAACGGATTCGACGGAAAAAAAGCATTTTCTTAATCACCAATGAATAAGTATATCCCAGGCCGAACATTCCGGCCACCGGATCCCGTAGGATACTCCAGGAAATATGCGGGAAAGCCACCATATCCTGCAGAAAAACACGAGAAATCGCTGGATCATGAAAGTAGCATTCCGGTCAAAAATACGGCCGAACTTTTCCGGTGGATTCCTGCTAAGTTCCGGTGCTTTTCGGCAGGAATTGATCGGATATCAGCGGAAAAATTTTCAACCGGAATACTACTTCCACAAAATCAACGGGACTACCCGGAACCGGCCGTTTTCAGGCCGGACTGTTCGACCTGGGATGATGTCAACAGGACACATGGGTCGAATGCTTATGCTGTATTCCGTTAAATTCCGAGACTGGAACCTATCGGATTTCAACACTAGGGCTCCAATTGTAGGTCCCCACACCCGGATACCGATAGGATTTCGTCGGTTTAATGAAATCCATGCTATATCCGATACGATTTAAATACAAATTTGATAGGATCCTACTATCGGAATCATTCTCCTGGGTAGTCGCTTTAGTAGGACGCTTTCACAACCGTCATGCACCACAACAAGTGTATAGTGTGCCCTTTAATTCTGATTTCAAGAAAAAAATTCCAACTCTATACAAACTGTTCCAATTAGATTGTGAACATAAAACGAAACAACTTTATTTCGTGTCATAGATTTGCCTTTTTTTTGGATAGGCCGTCGGTATTCTTCGTTTTTTGCCTGTTTGTTTCTTTTTTATGATTTCAAATACATGCTTTATCTTTTTCTGATAATGATCATTTGTTTGTTTTAAACTCAAAGTTAAGGTTCACAAAAACTGAAGTTATATGAATCAACAGTTTGATGAAAATGCTTCCAGTAGCCACGTCATGAACTTGACTTGAGAAAGGTTCTTACCTCAATAGAACGAACAAGAAACTTGAAAAATGAACGCTGTTGTTCTAAGAAGAGTGAGTAATAGTAGGTTTTAAAAAATTTTCTTTCACTAGTATAGGATAGAAAGTATATTTTTTGTGACCAAAGCATATTATTTGAGATGGATGTGGGTCAAGGGAGGAACCACACACCCACCATATTACGTAGAAGTGTTAGTTCTTGACAATCAATTAAGTTTATTGGGAGAACAATTAAAAAAAAGAAATGGATTGGTGATTGATTGTTAAGGAATTTATTAGATTATTTAAATTAATAATTTTAGATAAAAGCATGTTGACATGCTTTCTTTTTGTATTAAATTCAATACGTATTGCTATTCCAGTGATAAGCTTGTTTGGATCAGCTCCAACATTTTTTACTCTATGGCTCTTATTACGCTTGATAACGTACTTCTTTTGTCCTCATCATATGTATCGTCTTTTCGATGATTATTTATATTCACTTTATCAAAAATCAGTTCTATTTTTCTTTGAACATTGGGTTAATACTAAAGTATGCTTTCAGCTTTCTTTCTTGTTGTTGTTTATTGTCATTAATATTTTCTGTTTATCATTTAGATTTATTTTCATGGAGATTATCAAGAAGTAATAAAACGAAAAGAAAATGTTTTATTTATATCAAATCATCAAAGTTCTGGTGAGAAATTTTTATTACGTCGTTGAATATTTTGAGTATATATATATATATATATATATATATATCTTACACATTATTTAGTTGATTGGATTGTTGCAAATATGTTAGCTGCTCGTCAGGATAGTCTTGGTCATATTCGATATATTCTTAAAGATGATTTAAAGTGGATTCCATTATATGGATTTTATTTTCAACAAGTAAAGATTAATATAATATAATATAATATCAAATAAATAAGAATTAACAAATTCATTATGCGTTTAGCATGGTTGTATTTATGTTCGCCGAAATGATAAAGGAGATTTAGAACGTGTTGAAAAGGGAATACAACAAATAAAATCAAATGGTTTACCTATTTGGCTTGTTATATTTCCTGAAGGTACTCGATATAATCCAGTTAAAAACCAAGACGCTCTTGAACGATCACGTCAATTTGCGAAACAAAAAGGTTAGAGAAACATTTCTTGTAAAATATTGAAGATTTTAAAATGCAGTTTCAAATCATCGATAGATATCAGTAACTGCAACCATTATTTCCTCATACTTCTATTGCTATAATATTTCTTTGAAGAAAAAAACGATTTTATTTTTATTACAATCCTCAGCGATTGACAAAATAAAATAATTGATAATATTACGAAAAAGAAACATTTTTATTAAGCAAGGTAATATCCAAATATCAATTCTATACTGATATTACAAGATATTCGTCTTTATCTTAAAGTAACTAGTTCATAATGAAATTAAGAAAAATCTAGATTGAAACACACATATTTTAATCTTGGCCGCGATTCAACCTATATTTCCTATAATTCTTATATTTTCAAAAAATTCTTATTTTTGTCCCATATTTTCCTATATTTAATCGAAAAAAGTAGAGAATTTCCGAAAATCTCATATTCTTGCTATTGTCTTTAGACGAAAACAAAACTTTTAATGTGTATAATCGTGTGTTTTGGACAAATTCTTGTACTATAGTGACATTTTTTAAAAAAAATATTTTACCTTTCGCCTATTTAGTGGGTTGGCTGAGAAATTGTTTAATATTAAATACAAAATAGTTCAAAAGAAAAAACATTCATAAAGTGATCATGTACTAGTTTCGGGGTTTTAGCAGATATGTCCAACTTGAAACTTGAATTCAATTGGAAATTGAAATTTTCAATTTTCACCTTTTAAACCAATAGCATCCTGAAGAATAGTGACTCACACATATATCGCCGTAAGTTGAAAGTTGAAAGTTGAAATTTTCTATTTTCAACTGAATTCAAGTTTCAAGTTTGACACTACTGGATCCTCTAAGGATTCCTATATTTTTTTTAAAGTGCAATCTGAAGCCAGATTTTAATTTGATACTAACCACAATGAAAATAAAATAACCAAACGGATGATATTTCATTAAAGTGAGTATTAGACAAATATGGATTGAAATTTGTTTTTATTTCGATCTTTTATTTATCTTTTTGTCTAAGACAAATCTAAGCAGTACAGTTTTAAAAAAAATACACTGAAAATATGATTGATCAACTGTCATTTAAGAATAGAGCCGAAGTTCTCTTCATATTGACGAATGTAGGAGCTTGACACAGAATAATTATGATGATAGAAAATGATTTCGAAATTCATTAAAGAAATTATTCGATCATATTTAGACTTTTTTCTGAGAAAAATTTCAGAAAGGAGAGACAATCGTCGAGAATGCTCAAACAGGGTCTAAACCATTTATTACTTCTTGATTAGCATGAAAGCTGCAAAATAAGTCATATTTCTTATTAGAAGCTAGCGTCTATCTCTACTTGATACAATAGCCGCAGCCACATATTCATTGAATGAAGTTTTAAATAATGCTGATTCAGGCAAGAGATACTCTATGCTTGATTGAATGTTTTGTAGATCAGATGGAGAAATTCTTTTGTTTTTGATTTTTAGGTATTCCTCCATTTGATAATGTTCTATACCCACGAACAGGTGCAACAGTGGCTGCTATTAATGCACTAAAAGACAAATTAAATGCAGTCTATGATGTAACTGTTATGTATTCATCAACATATGATACAAATAGACGAATTCGATTAGCTGCAGCTTCAATGGCCGGTAGCTTTACATTTTGTAGAATATCTTCGCCTTTTTTTAAATATTTTATTTCAGAATATTTACAGTGTCAAACAAAAGAATTGCATATTCATATAAAACGAATTCCAATCGATTTAATTCCAAGTGGAACAAATGAGCAAATATCAAATTGGCTATATCAAAGATTTATTATTAAAGAAAAGTAAAAAAGTTCAAAATTAATTTATTAATTTATTCAATGGTTTCTATTTTTTAGCTTATTAAAACATTTTTACGATGACAGCCGACATCCAAAATATCTATTAGATTTGGATTCAAATCGAGAAGGTGTTCAAGCACCATTGCATTTAAGTGATACAATATTTTCTTGCATATTTTTTCTTTTAACAACATTTTTATTATTAATAACGCCACAGGGTCGTTCACTTTATTGGCAAATATGTTTATTTGGTACACCAACAACTCTTTTATGGATGCATTTGTTTCCACCACAAAACATAAACTAGTCCATTCTCATTTATTTTTTTCGCTAAAATTAACAAATCCTAGTCATGAAGTTTCAATATTTTTAACTAGTCATTCGTAATCACTAATAAACGAATATTCACTGATAATCAATCAAATAATTTTATGTCATATCTTTTTTTGTCTTTTTTTATAAGTAAAATAAAATTCATTTATTGATCTTTGTTGTTTAATACTAGATTAATTTATTATACACATTTCAATATAGAAGAACTTCTTTAATTTCGAATTCCCATGAAGAAATCTTCTCAATTTTATATTATTGAACAAATTTATGTATAGTTCGCACTGATACCTCCGGATCAATATAAAAATTTTGAATACGTTTAATGGCTCTTAGCATTTTTCAGTACTAGCTGATCTTAATGATATGTCTAGTGCAAAAAAATCTTTTTTTTTTGAAAATTAAATCGTTTAATAAAATAATATTCTTTTGCAGATGAAAATTTTTGGGATATTTTTTTACAACATCACATCCATTGAAGGAGAAAGTTTTGAAATCGACCTATTATTCTTTGATTTTCCAATTAAATATCTTAAAATCAATGGAAGATTTAATAGAACAATGATAGGTTTGCTACCAAAGTCTAGTTGAATGAAATCTTTTATTTGAATTTTTTCATTAAATCAGTTATAATAGATCAAAAAGCCGATGAAATAGTCATCATTGAGCTACAGTTATCTGAATGGGTAGTTTCCTCTTTGGTTTAATTTTGATTTAGATCAAACTTTAGTAAACATTATTTGAGATTACAGAATACTACAAATATCTATTTGCGTTATTATGCCTACTGATGTTTATAAATTATGTTTCTTCTACAGGTACATAATTTAAGCATCAATATTAATATTGATGAGTAGGAAGAATAGAATAGAAAACGTAGACACAACTTAACAATCGAGATAAGGATATGAGTAACTATGATGACCTGTCGTTCTGTAAATATAAATGCTGTAAATCGCGTACTTTTTGCAGATAGCAATGAAGATTCAAGTTTATCGATATAAATTAGAGAGCTTCATTTTCAAAATGTTTTCTATATATTATATAATTTTCACGTTTTCTTTCTAATTTTATCTTTGCATTTATAAGATTAGTCAATAGAAGCAAATAAAAACTACAAGAGCATTTAAGAGATGGAGCTTTCTGTTTTGCAGCTAACCTTGGGATGGAACAAATTTATATCTAGCAAGCTTTTTAGTTAATGCTTAAACTTAAAAGTTCGGTGAGAAATGCAAATTTAAAACTTTGAAATTTTATTTATAAATGTTCTTTAGCTATTGGTTTTTTCCTATCGAATTACTACATTTTTGATAGCGACATTATTTTTCTTAAACGTATTTATCTCTTTCCAAAGTCCACTGTTTGTTATCTGTTTACTTTTCACAAATTGAAAATGAGTGTAAAAAAATCTTTCTATTGGGATAGATATCGAATTATTAATCACACGGTTGAATGAAAACAAAATATCAATAAATAATTAATAAAAAAAAATTTCAGATGATTGATTCCTCAAATAATAGTGGCAGTGAAGAAGAAGATAAATGTGTACCACGTGCAGCTGTATATAAAATGATTAAGGATTGTACTCAACATATTCGTGTATCAGGCGAAGCAAAAGAAATTTTTGTACAATGTTGTAATGAATTTATTCACACTTTAGCGTTACAAGCAAATACTGTTTGTGAACAACAAACTAAAAGACTTGTTCACCCTGATCATATTGTTACTGGTAACAATATTGTCTATCGAAAAAATAAATCATTCATCTTTCATTATTATTAGCTTTGAATAATATGGGTTTTGGTTCATATAAAACGAAATGCTTAAATGCAATGGAAACAGCACAGGAAGAAATTGCAAAAAAACGTAGAAAACTTCATGGAAAACCAACGTCAATTTATACCGATGAAGAGTTGAGACAAAAGCAAGAACTTTTATTTCAACAGGTTCATTTTATTTTTCAAATAAGTATCAATTTTGTTTCATTTTTACATTTAGGCTCGTGAAGAAGCTCAACAGTTAGAAGAAGACGATTGGGCGCGTACACAAGAATTATCAAAAGAAGTTTTAAGAAAAAAAATCGAAGCGACAAGAACTGATGATGATAATTACGATGATTAACTTGATTTTCGTTTAACCAATTGATCTTGTTTAATTTTCTTTAACAAAAAATGACATAATTTCTACTTTAAAGTTTTATATTGTAGCATTCCATTTTTATTTTATTAATATTCATCATTTTTAAATGTCTACTGGTCTTCATTTTTCTATAGATATTGAGAATGAAGTTGTACAAAGCAAACGATTCGTGGATTGTAACCACAGAAGAAAGTAGCCTTTGGTTTAATAGAAGAAGTTTATCTGTATATACTAAAAATGGTACGTTACTGTTTTTTTTGTCTTATTTGATTTAATTTTTCCTTTCACGATAATACAATAGAGCCTATAACTAATCAGTTCTTAGCATCATCAGCATGGGATGCTTCATTTGTAAGTGATATTCATGGTTATATTGGACAAGTGCAAATGGTTCAAGGTAAATAAATACGAGTTAGATTTGACTACTTTCTAAAATCGATACTTATTTAATGCTCTTTTTGATTTCTGTTCAATAGACGGATTTCATTGGCTAATATTTATAAAAAATCAACAACTTGTTTGTCAAATATCTAATACGCATGAAATTTTTCGTATTACGGATATTCTAATTCAACCTTTTGATATTTTTGACGAAGTAAATAATCAAGATGTTATTGTTTTAAATCAAAAGGTTTCATTTAGGAATCAGATGCTAAAAGCAATTCATCAAGTAATAATAAATATGAATTAAGATGTATTGAAGTTAGTAAATTCTAATCATTTTATTCCAAGATAAAGTTAACTCATAGTTATATTCAGGAGCTTCGTTTGTGGTATCAAGAAACTCAATGTTTCTATTACAGTTCTACGTATGATTTAACGAATTCGATGCAACGTTCATATAATCATGATGACACTATTCCATTATGGAAACGTGCCGATGAAAGATACTTTTGGAATCGTGCGATGCTTAGTGAACTCATTGATCAAGTAGAGGATCTTTTTTAGCGTGAAAAATTTTAAGAGAAAAAAGTTTTCAATTTTCATTAATAGGAAGAACATTTAGATACTCGATGGATTCAACCCATAATAATGGGTTATTTAAGTGAATGTCATTTTGAAGTCGATCAAGAAACTAATATACAATTGATTCTTATATCACGAAGAAATTGTCATCGGGCTGGTGTTAGAATGCATTGTAGAGGCATTGATAACGATGGAAATGTTGCTAATTATGTTGAAACTGAACAAGTAAATAATAGAAAATCTAATCGAGATTAGTTTATCGATTTTGTGTTTTAGGTTCTATGGACTGGTCATAATGTCATGTCTTTTATTATGATTCGAGGGTCAGTACCAATATTTTGGTCACAACCTGGAATTCGATATAGACCACCACCAAAAATTGATCGAAGTAAGTTAGAATTAAAGAATATTGTTTCTTTAAAATAAGATTTTAAATGAAATTTTTTAAACAAATAACTTTATAAAAAGTCTTACAAAATCTTAGAGTAAACATCATAAAAAGTACATATATGAAAAAGCTCTTTTCCATCGGAATATTGATCATCCTTGGCCATTAGTTTCTTTTTTTATTTGTTATTCTTTATGTTCCTTGTCGTACCTAATTTATTCTGGTGATATATGATAACCAGTTGTATTATTAAAGCCTACAGAATGCTTAGACATTTGTCCGTGTATCTTTTTCTTTGACCTTTTCGACTTCTCCTATCAATCATTGAGAAAAACACCGAGATAATAAAATAATCCTATTACAAAACTGTTTATTTGTATCTGACAAAATTAAACTTTAATGTAAACATTTGTTAATGTTTTTCTAAGAAAGAATGACATATGTTAAAGGAAATATTTCACACAGTGATGATAAATCTGCTTTAATAGATTCATAAATGTCATTCTGTGTTGTGCACAAATATTCATCACATAATTCTTTATTATTGATGATCTTTTAGCGCAATATATTCATCTTTTCTTTTTTATTTCGATGACATAGCTGTGTCTGTCAAGGATGTATTATATATTGACATGAAGAGTTGAAAAACAGTAAGCATCAAGAAATAATTTGCTTTATATTCATCATCATCGGCTGTCACTCTAAGATAAATACAAATATAATTCACAATGAATATAGTTAATTTCAATAGAATTTATTGAATAATTAATTTTAGTTGTTATTATTGTTTTTTTTTATGGTCGATGTGCTAATGTTTAAACCTTAGTTATATGTACTCCCAAATAGAATCATCTGGTTCTTGTTAGATTTTCTCGTTCATTATTTTTCGGATAATAATCAAAGAAATGAATACATAATTGGACGTAAAATTTTATATACATATTTTTACATTATTATCAAATTAATCCATATTCATTAACGAAAATCTAACAGATAAACTTGTTCAAAACCGTATTGTAATAGAAAAGTTTGTTTGTTTTTTGCTTCGGTTTGAATCAAAGAAAAACATCTGTTACATTTTTGTTTTTGTTTTTTGTTTTTGTTTTTATTAGTAACAGTAATAGACATGTAGAAAAAGAAGAAACCTAAAGTTAATTAATCACAAGTTCTTGTCGTATATAATCAGTATGCCAATGTTTTTGTGCATAGCGTGATTGGAACAAAGAAAAAAACGAACCTCGCCAATAGAATCAATTCTCATTTGAATATCAAACATATTTATCGATTTGGTGTCAAACAGAGAATGAATATCTCGGAAGAAGAACAAAAGAACGATTTCTTCTTTAATATTTAATTGGCTAAAAAAATAGAGTTTTTCTTCTTTTATACAAAAAAAATATTTTTAAAGGATAGAAAAATATTTTTAAACGCTAAACGAAAATTTTTGTTTAATATAGCATAAAGTACAGGATTAATTGATGAATTTGAATAACCTAACCAAAAGAAAAATTCGATTCCATGAAAACTTAAACAATGACAGACAGCTCGAATAATATATAAAGTAAAGAATGGTAACCAACAACATATAAAACAACCAATAATAATAGCTAATGAACGAGTTATGCGAAATTCTGCTGTTATTTCACGACGTCCTAATGGTTGTTGATCTGGTGTAGGTACTTCATCACGGATAATATTATTTTCTAATGATTGAGATGTTCCTGAATTATCAAGACAAAGTTGACGATTGAATTTATCGTTATGTGACTGTGATTTGCTATTTGTTTTATGACGAATTGCTGATTGTTGTTTTATTACATACAAAACTTTTGCATATAAAAATATCATAATAATTAATGGAATAAAAAATGAAAGTAAAGAGCTTGTTAAAACAAAATTTAAATCTTTATATAATTCACATTGTCGAGTTGATTCATTATATTTTGTCGTTGACGGTGCTACTGTTTTATTGTTAATGTCGGAATATATCTCGAGTTTTCTTTCAAAAAATAATGTTGGCAAAAGACATATCGCTAATGAAACAAACCATGCAATGCATATATTAGTTAAAGCAAGTGAAATTGAATGACGATGATGACGATAATGTATTGGATAACTTGTGGCTATATAACGATCAAATGCGATCATTAAAAGGCCCTAAATAATTTTAACATTGAAAAATAAAAATAAAATAGAAGAAAAATATTTTTTCTTTGCACATAATTTACCCAAATAGATGCTGTTGAACATAAAACATCAGTAATCAACCATATATCACAAAATATTTTACCAAAAGACCATATACCAAATGTTGAATACGAAGCTGAAAATGGTAAAACAGCAATACCCAACAAAAGATCACTAACAGCTAAATTGATAATTAAATAATTTGACATTCCACCTTGACGAATTTGTTTATCAACAATAAATGCAAGTATTACTAAAATATTTCCAAGTATAGTCCAGATAGTTATTGTAAAAAGTATGATTCCAATTATTAATGAAGATAACATTGTCGATGATTCAGAAAAAGAAATAAAATTCGTATCATTTGTAACGAACATCAATAAATCGTTGATAGAAGAGAAAAGAATCTATAAGAATAGCTGTTATTAGTCTTCTTGTCGTTATCTTTATTGATTAAATGAAGCAAAATATATAAAAGAACAACCAGGAAGAAAGTCATATTTGACAAGTGTTATTCAATTTAATAAATAGAGAGAAGGAAGAAAGATGATTTCCACCAGTCGATGAAATCGCTCGGGCTTTTCTTTTATAAATTCTACAATAATTATTAGTTTCTAAGTAAAGAATAAGTGTTTTCATTTTATAATTGTTTATTTGAATGAATAGCTGAGGAATATGAAAGATCATGATATATTTTATTTCATTTTTTTTTAAGAATCAAAATAAAACAATAGCTTACGAATTGGTTTGTTTATTAATTGAAATTTTTTTTTCTTAATCTAACAATGTGTTACGAAGTCTTTGATAAAATTTATCGAATTATTATCGGTTCGCGCAACCTTTCAGTACATCCTAATGATTGCTTTCGTTGCTAATATGCAATGGTAAAATATTAACACTTTCCCTTTTCATCTATTCTTTGTCAGCTTTTTTTTACTAGTTTTTATTTTTGCATTTTTCTGTGTGTACTTGTTTTTAACTGGCAATAATCCAATAGATTCTGTCATTATTTTCATAGAAGAAAAAGAATTTCATCGGAAATAACAACAATAGATAAAACGAGAAAGGAAAAAAGAGAAAAAGAGAGATACAGAGATGAAAAGCGAGAGATAAAAAGAAATGTCTCTCTAGGAGGTAAAAGTGTCTGAAATAAAATAAACAGGCATGCATATAATACTAATGAGCTCAAAGAAAACAGTTAGAATGACAACATATACTGCATTATCATCTTCGATCGGCATTTATTTTTTGTTTCGGCTAAATTCTAAAAGAATATTATTATTATTATTATTATTATTATTATTGATATACAACATCTGACACTTGGTTGTCAAAGTGAAATCTTTTGTATCTGATAACCATTAAATGTAATCATATAAGAAAGATTGATTAATACATTCTCATTTATTCTTTCGGGATTATGAAGAAAAAAAAGTAGCTAATAGATAGAAGTCGAAATCAATTATCTTTTAAAAATGAAAGACAAATCTAAATTATTTTTATTTAATTTGAATAGTTTTCATATATGCTACGTTTTTTTCTAAAGTAAATTTTCCTTTTAGATTTCAATGAATCTCATGATGCTTTTGTGAAACATATTGAAAATGAATTATCAAAAATAAAAGGAAAACAATTGATATTAATTAGTCTTGTTGATGAATGGGGAAAAGAAAATATTCTAAATGATGCTTTTTTTGAGCATATCATCAAATATAATAGTCCGTGTTTATCTTATGTTACATTCGATTTTCATGAATATTGGTAATATTCTTCTTGGAATTATCTGTACGATTTATTATTATTCCTATTGTGATTGTTTTCTATTTAGCAAGGGTCTTCAGTTCGGAAATGTAATGACACTTTTACAACATCTTGATGAAAAACATTTCTTACGAGAAATGCGATTTTGCTGGTTAGCTTTATTTTATTTTATTTTTCATGATTTCTAAAGTAAATCAAATAGGATCAATACAGAGACGAATGCGTTACTAAGTGAACAAATTAGTTTATTTCGCATTAATTGTGTTGATTGTCTTGATCGAACGAATGTTGTTCAAGCAGCCATCGCCAAGACTATTTTAGAGATTATGGTATGATTAGCTTTTTGTGAAAAATTATTTTCATTAAAATTTTATTGAATTTCTTTTGTAGTTAAAAAAACTTGGTCTATTAGATTTTGATGAAAGTGGTCTTCGTGATTATCCAAGAACAATTTTTCAAACAATGTGGGCAGACAATGGTGATGCTATCAGTAGACAATATGCAGGAACTGATGCTATGAAGGTAAGAAAACAAAGTGAAAAATACAATATTCGAAATTAGCTTACATTAATATATCTCACGATATAATCTTCACGAAGATATTGTCTTCTGTTTTAGAATTATTAAAGAGAAATGAAAACTATTATGAAATTATTGAATTATTAAGCAAATACAGAAAATATACTTCTTGAATTTCATATAGAAATTATTGAGGAGGACAAGAAAATTTTTAATTAAATCCTTCCATATAACTGGATTCTAATTTTCACTAAACACAATATTGTATCAATATTACTCATTGCAAAAAAGAATCGCTTCAACAAAAGAGCTCACCTATTGATATTCAAGATAATTAATAGCATTGATATATTTAATAAAATGATGAATAGTGAAACGTTTAATAGAATAAAGATAAAGTGTATACATGAGCATCAGTTTTATGAAGATTGATATATGATTGCCAAGGGAATCGATATTTATTGACATGGACGTCTGTCTCTATGGTACGATTCAACTGTCTATAGTTTGTAGTACAATATTTCTCGAATGACAATCAATTAGCGATATAACAATTTGTATGATTTCGAAGCCTTTTTTCTGAGCTGAGTCAATCTAATTAACAATACCGACACAAAATTGATTTTCATTTAGTTAGTCATAACTCAATAAGAAATAAAATGAATAAACTTTCATAAAGTTTGACCGTGGAGATGATTCAGAAAAGATCTATCGATTCGCAACTAAACATTGACTTCAAAAATTAAAGTCATGTTTTCCACTAAATATATTCATGTTTTCCACTAAATATATTCATGTTTTTCTAATTATTAATGTATAATTAGTTGAACTATCTCTTACAACTCTCATGCTGTTCCTTTTGTAATTCATTAGAAAGATATTTTAGTTTTAGTTTTTATAAGAATTTTGGATTGAATTATAGCTTCAGTCGTTCATTACACACTCGATACACCCTGTCCTGCCCTGTGCCCTGTCTTGTTGAAAAAAAATAGCATACATTTAAAATTCACCCTGCCCCTGCCCTGCCTTGCTCTGTGCGGTCCTCTGACCAGGGCAGGGCAGGGTACCCTGCTGAATCAAAATAATGTCTGTGCTGTAATTTTCAATATATTTCAAAACACAAAAGGCATTTTCCTCATTGTAGCATAGAACATTTTTTATTTTAGAGCCAGTCCAGATAAGCCACGACCCACCCTGCTCAATCAACAGTGCTCGGTTTAACTGATACTTTTATGCATGACAGAGGCAAGTGTTTGATGAATTCATCGGCAAACTGTTTCAAAAAATCTTGTTCCATTCTTGCGATATAAAATTTTTCTGAAATTTAAATCTTTTTACAGATACATTCATTTTGCTTGAAATTTTCAATGTAGATCTATCTTTAGTTGAGATATTTTTCCTTAAAATATAAGCTCAAACGGATGAATTATTGATGAGTTGAGCGCGTATTTTAAGGAAAAAATCTCAACTACAAATGCACATACAGTAAAAACATCGAGCGAAAAAAACATTTTCTTGAAGAGATATAGGTCTGAGAAAAAAATCACAAAATGTCATTTTCTGATGAGGAGTCTCTTAGAAAAATTTTATTATCTCAAGAACGGAAGAAAATATTTTGAAACGGCTTGCGTAGAAACTCATGAGACACTTGTTCCTATCGAGCGTAAAATAACGAGTAAAATTGGCGACCATCGATGAACAGCTTCTGTTGGAACGAGTCGTGGCTTATATGGACTGTATCAGATAGAGAGACTTCTGATTATTAGTTGGCGTCGCTCACTGGAGTCTATTTTTATTTTTGAATCTTGCAAACTAAAGAAAGAATTTCTTCAAAACGGAAATTCAAACAACTGGATTTTTACGTTGCAGGGTATAACTTTCACTCTGACCTG